>JAQQZY010000013.1:7248699-7262303 GCA_030068375.1 Ostorhinchus rueppellii
TTAGAGTACTCGATTAATCGTAGAAATAATCGACAGAATACCCGATTCCAAAAATACTCGATAGTTGCAGCTCTAGTAAGAATACAAATATATTTCCTGTTGAGAAAAAAGTGTAAAAAGAATGTGTCTTTTCAGTGTTTGTTTTAAGATTGTAGGTTAAGAATTGTTCATAAAAGTTATTTTTTAAAAAACAAAACTCCTCATCCAGGTAGACGAAAGGATAATCAGTGGAATCACCTGTTTCAGTGAACAGGTAGAACTAATACGTGGCAGGACTTGGACTTTATGGAGCTGGGATTGCCACCTCTGTTGCTTGTAGCCCAGAATTAACTTCCTTTTTTATACTGAGCGGCCTCATATTTTTCAGGTCTATCTGCAGAAATGGAATATAATCGTTATAATACAGTAATGACAGAAATAAAAATAAGAATAATTGTGGCTCAAGGACTTTAGAAATACCTGTTTTTTCTGCAGAGGGTGCAATGTGTCACACTTTCTCTTCTTTCTCCCACTTTACAACAGAAGTATCAATAATCAAGTGCTTTTACCAGCATGTACTAGACTTGAGTTAATATCTCCTCAACTAATAAGCCAAGAACTGACTTTTTACCAGACACATAGGTAAAGGATTCCACCATTTATAATACACTGAACCTTAGATATTATAATTTACACATTCTTTAGACCAAGAGGATCTTTTCCCCTACACACATACACAGTGGTAGAAACTAGCTTCAATAGAACACTTCACTGAGAGAGAAAACTACTTTAAAAACAGCGATCAGTGGTGGACTTCCATCAGTTTTCCTTGATCTACAACAGGATAGATGTCAGCTGAGGACCTGTGAAGGGGAGCAGAGACCCTAGACCTGGCCCTCCCACAAAAACCCCTCTGCAACTTGAGATTGTAATTACAATAAACTGCATTAACCTTTTTTTTTTTCCTTCTTTTTTTTTTTTTTTTTTTTTTATAAAAGAACCAAGATGGAGCTTCAGTTGGTTTATAAGAACATGTCATTTCATGAATGGATTATACCCCACTGATCTAGTTACTATATAATGTGATATACTGTAAAAAAAATTAGCACTAGTGGCTCCCAATCTTTTATATGATGGATGTTCATTAACCCTTTCATGCATGAATTATGAGAACTTTAATCAAGACTTTTTCCTCCAATACAAGTTATTATTCACTTTGTGATAATATGGAAAAACACCCTTTTGTTAAAAAAACAAACTGTTATTTACAGTCTAATAACAATAACAAGCAATTATTTTATGCTTAAACATGTTACTGCAGATCAGGTTTATCAAGAACAGCAAATTTACAATAACGTTATGAAGGATGACGCATAAGTGTCCACTGTGTTGGCTGATATGGAACTAAAACAACAAAATCTATGAATATACAAGAGAACAACTGTAGAATAGCTGTCCACTGTAGTGACAGCTGTGCATGAAAGGGTTAATACTGCTTCACATCGTAAAACTGACACTGCGATGTGTGAGAACTCTTGGATGATTGGTCAGGTATTTGAAGTGGGCGTGGCTAATGTCCAAACGCGTTAACTTCTCAAGTGTCCCTCGAGTTTTTCTCGTGACTTATGAAATATCTTGGCCAGAACAAACTTTATTTTTGTTTTTGCCATGTCAAGAAGACAAATAGTTCTGTTTTCGTGGAGTATGTAGTAAGCCACACCCAAAATAATGCCGTAAAAGTAGTGTTGAATGCTCCAGAAACAGACTCTTCTGAGACACTCCTGAAGTGGTTCTACATAAGTTTTTGGCTTAATGTATTCAGTTTTAAGTGCAGACATGTATAAAAAAACAAAACAAAAACCAACAACCAACAAACAAGAAATAACGTGTACAGTTACAAACTGTGCAAACTGTATTACAGTAAGTTGAGTAATAAATTGGCTTGTATGTAAATTACTTGACTTAATTACTTCTGTTTGATTGAACAAGCCTGGGCGCTTTTAGTCTGACCTCAGAGTGGGAACTATAAGGTACGGCAGAGATTTGGTATTTAGGTTAATCTTGTCTAATTTACATAGATGCAAAACACAAAACAATGCCACCAAAGGACCAGTAATGAGTGAAATACACTCTTGAATATCGTTCCTAGTCAGAGACAGGTCAGCATCACGTACTGCACATACTCAACAATTTTACAAATACTCATAAAAATGTTTATTTTATTTTTTTTTTACAAATACTAATGCTGTGAAACTGCCGTACTTGTTACATTGCAACGTCATGTCAATATAAAGCTGTCCAGCACAAACCAAACCCCTGACAGACGACCGTAACTTGGCAACACTGTGACAGATGGTGACGGAGAAAAAAAAAAAAAAAAGAGAGCGAGAAGGCTGGTCATGTGAACTGGAATGGTGTACGAACACACATGCATGTTTACATAAATAGATACAGTGTAAAAACAGGAGGCACAGTCACATTGGGATCATAAGTTCATACAAAGTTCATCTGTCAGTAGGTACAAAATATGACCAGTGGCAGGTGTTTTCAGAAGAAGATTTGCGGTTACCACGTCACGGGATGCAGCAGAAACGTCTGGGTGGTGCACAAGTTTACAGTGAAATAATGTTTCTGTAACAGTGAACAGTATCTTTATGATACATTAATACATGTTGCTGCTGTCTTGAGGGAGACATTATCAACTTTGCCACCAGGGGGCAGTATGGGACAGTCTTCCATATGACCACAGAAGATAATATTAAACAGACATAATATATTTTTTTTTTATTAAGAGTGATTCTCTTTTACCACTTAGATGAATTTAGAGGATCGGTAATGACTATCAGTATCGGGCTTTATAGTGGGGCATGACGACCTTAAACATCACCAGGGTCTGTGAATTATGGGGGATGACACTGACATATCAGGTTGGAGTGATCAGAAAAATGACATCTGAGTTTTCCAGTGAAACTAGCACAGGACTCCTCACGGCTGACCTGAAAGGATTCACCGTGAGCGTCTGTCAACAAAGGTGTGACGAAGCTGTAATGGAAAACCAGACGGCCCAGTTGGGAAGGAGGTTCCGCCCTCCTTCAGTATTTTCCCATTAACAAACACAGTTTGAAAACACATCAGCATCCATAATGAATTTTAGCAACACAAGAAAACCCTGTGAGTCCTGAAATGAAATCATACTTTAAATATTTCCTGCTGTCACCCACAGAGGGGCAAATCTGCATTATAAAATAATCAGTAGTATTTTTTTTTTTTAAATTTAATATTTTTTGCAACGATTCCAATAAGTTCGCATTCTGTTTTCTGCTCTGTTGCCATCTTTTCCATCATGTCATGCAAACACAGCAGACATGAAAGCCCTGAGAAGGTTACTGAACCGACGAGGCAGGGCAAATGTTTTGGGCATTTGTCTTGGTATGCAACTGTCTGTGGGAATCTCTTATGATCCAGTTCATTTAGAGTTCACCCGGTGTTCAACATAGCGTGTGCATGTGTTCCCCACTGGACAGGAAATGTTTGATTTTGCTCCATTGCACCTGAAAAGGGACCGTGGCCCCAAAAAACCTCAACACAAAATGTCCCACTTTGCCAAAAATAACACTCAAGGGTGCAACGCCTTCGGCTGGGCATGAGGTGGACTGAAATTTGACATCTCACCTGTCAAAAGAAATGTTTGCACATGTGCTCAAATATTGATGTACTTCAAGAGATGGGAGGAGAAAACAGTCTGATGTCCCTTGAGAGCAGACTGTGATTTCCACACACATATTTTCCAGCCTGTTTTAGTCATATTCATTGAATTTACAAACATAAATGTGCATTTAATGCAAAGACTGTTTAATTTTTTTTTGCCAAAAATGTTTAATTCGGTTCATTTCAAAGGAAGCAAATTTCCCTTGTGTAAAAAAAAAAAAAAGTATTTGTCCAAAAGAGAATCCAGATATGTTTGGATGTTGTAGAGAAGACAGCAGCACAGGTGGGATATTTCCATCAGGCTTCAGAAAATAAAATAGCCATCCATCACTATCATCTCAGTCCTTAGTGGTTTGTCTTTTTGTCCGATGGATAAAAAAAACAGAGTGATCAACACAACAAAGTCATGTCTCTACAGGCGTGTCAAAAACCTCAAACACTCCTTGTTCCCATCCCGTCTGGCTTCAGCATGTCAGAAATCTATGACTCCCGTGACAAAAAATGGCACACATGCGTACGCGCACACAGTTCATACACACAAACTTGTACGACCATTTTAAAAGTACGGAGTGTTAGAAAATGCGGTGAGAAAAATCCTGTGATTCCTCCATTTGTCCTTGAAATCAAACAACAATAAAAGACCAATATATTCAAATGTAATATATAGAATCATATATAATATATAAAAATTCCAAAAAGTAAAAATAAAAACTGCAAACCCAAAATGAGCATGAAAACAGTGACGAAATTTTTTTTTTTTCTTTTTTTAAAAAGCGTTTGGAGTCCTACACGGAGGTCTCAGACTGTAACCGCAGGACAAATTTGTGTGACTTGGGGTCGATGTATTCCTCTGACATCTGAATGTAGGGGATTTTCTTTGCAGTTACCACCAGGCTGAAGTCCACACACTTGAGCAGGAACATGGAGCCGTCCTTCAGGCCGCTGGTGACGGATGCCTCGCTGATCAGTGTCCACTGTCGGGCCAGCCAGTGGTCCCTGCTGTACTGGAGGGTTGGACCCGGGGTTAGGTAGCTCTCTAGGAACGCCTGGGCAGAACAGACAAACATACTTATTTCAGCTCAAAAACTATTCAATCATTTCTTAACCCTTTTTGCTTGAAATGTCCAGCGGTAAAAGTGTCATAAAAGCTGCTGTGAGTATGTGCGTGTGTTCCTTTTCTTCAGTGGTTTTGCTTTAGTGTGTGTTTTAGGGTCAAAACAGGGTGGAATAACAGAAAAAGACTAACAGAAGAGCTGAAGTTTGAAGGTTTTGACTAAATAAGGCACTCAGAGTGTACATTAATAAGAGATTTAGGATGTTGAACATGAACTGAAGTATTAGGAGTATTAGAATTTTGGCTCAGTAGTTTTTGTTTTGGGGCTCTTTTTCTAAATCAGCTACTTTTTAACACCTGGTTGAACTCCAAAAAGCAGTTACACAGTCAAAACACGGTAAAAATGCAGTAAAAAGAAAATGAAGGAAGCCATGACAACACTGCACAAAACAGTAAAAACCAAAAATGACAAGGAAAACGGTGTAAAAAAAAAAAAACTGTCTATTTTTACATTGAGTCTGTCTCACTCACTGCTCTGTGTTTTGCCCCCCATTACACAGGCTGTGATGGGTCCACTGAGCATGCTCAGATGGCTATGGAAAGCACAGGGTCTATTCTGTCAGTGCATTTTGAAATTTACCCTATTGGTGAAATGGTTGACTTTTTAGGAATACATAAATAAATCCTACATTCAGGACGCTCACCACAGACACACCATGGACTAAAGGGTTTAGTCAGAACCCTTTAAAAATGACATGCAGACTCTGAAAGCTGACCTTGGGTGTCATGTTGTTGGTGATGCAGAAGGCCAGGTGCTGCTGGATGCTCTCCATACTGTGGCAGTGCTGCTGCTTGGTGGTCCTCAGGTACTTCTGCAGGGCGCGTGCCATGGAAGGAAAGATGGCTTGTGCTGCCTCGCGTGGGTCCATCACGTCTCCTGGAGCTTTCTTTTGCTCCTCCTCCTGCATGCGCTTGATATGAGTGAACGCCTCTTCTACTGCCACCACCAGACTGGAGGAAACATGCATTCAACAGGTTAGCAGCGACAAATCATGAAGTCGGGATTAGATTCGAGCCGTATTTTAACTGCTGTAGTTTTAGACACATGTTAAACACTGAAATGTGAAAATGCTCCCTTTCAAATGCTGTTTAAATTCACACTAAGCTTAATCCCGCACCAGTGTACCTTAATCTCTTAAAAGGATAAATAAGTTAAAACACACTAAAAAACCAAACCTCGCTTTGGATTCAGGCTGGTCACGAATCAAACATCATTTAGGAGTATGAATAGGATGGATACTGACCAGTTAATATTGTAAACAACACATGCCCAAGTGGGAAGGGGCATTAAAACAACCCAAACCACAAAAGAGACAAGATGATGTTAGGCTAGTCTCAATAGGGAGACTCTGACAGCTCTTGGTATTAACATTTTCTGCAAACAACAAAAATTAACAGTACAGAGATTATTCAGTTTGATAGAGAACATAAAAAATTGGACAGTGGAGCAATGGAAAAAGGTTATGTTGACTTTTGCTTTGTATAATAAGAAGTGCAGTGGGCTAAGCCTGAGGCCTTGAGGAACACCGCAAAGAAAACAACTGGAAAAGAAGTATTTGCTATGAAAACAGAAGGGGCTTTCCAAGGACAAACAAAAACTGATAGGTCCACTGTGTATAATGTTGGACAGCTTAGGAGGATCTAATGTCAAAACATTATTAATATGATATGATATTGATATTCAGAATAATTGGTTTCATTCGTCTGGTCTTAGAGCAGTGGTTCTTTGTCTTTTTCTCTCAAGCCCCCCTTTGGAGGACAAAAAAAATCTTCAGGCCCCCCTCAACCCCAACAATATTGTAACAGTGGTGCAATTAAAACTTTTATTGAAGGAAACATCGATATTATAACAATAATTTTCGCTTGTCCTTGAATAATTTTTTGTTAAAATTAAAAATAACTTAAGATTTTGAGTGGAATACAAATAAACTCAACCAGACTGCTCCCTGAGACAATATTTTTCCAAATAAAAATACGAAATGCGCAATTATCTTACAACTATGACGATAAAGTTACTTTTTTTTTTTTAGCACATTTTGGTCACAAAGATGAACATTTTAACAAAATCAGAGGCTGCAATGAGCCTGTTTACATCACACATCTCAGAAAATTAAAGTGCAAACTGTGCAAAAACACAAACATTGCACAGCTTTCTTTTCCAGTCAAATCCCATCTTAAAAAAACAAAACAAAAACGGAGCGCAGCCATTATCACAATTTGTCAATTACAACTGTACCTGTTTGGTTGGTTATAACTGGAAGGTAATTTTGTTGCTCTGAAATACATACAATGACAATAAAGTAAATCTGAATCTGAATCCTTGTCCATTCTCCAAACCTAAACTCTTTGTCTAATCTAGTGACAGATCACCATGACAGCAGATTTGTTTGTTGTACGTCCCTAAAATGAGTCCAGGGTCTTCCAACACTAAAGCATTAGTTCCACCAAGAGAAAAAAAAACATGCAGGAGTGATCCCATGCTTCCCCTGACAAGCCTTCGCACCTTCCCTAGGGGGGGCGACCCACAGTTTGAGAAACACCGTCTTAGAGTCAGCTGTTTATATCTACTTACAGTTTAAGTTATTGATAATGGTACACTTTGCTATTTCTACATTAGCTCTGAACAGCCTTTCTCTTCTCCTTTGTTGTGTCCTTCTGCAGTATGTTTGGAGGTACCACTCAATATTATTGACCCTTTAAATTCATTTTTTAAAGACCTGTAAAAATTGCAGCGGAAAGGACCTTCAAATCCAAATTATTAGATTATTTTCCAAGGAGCTGCAGAAACACTTTAAAGCTTGGTTTTCACCTACCGGGCTTTGCGCTTGCGGACTCGCCTCTCGTGCTCGGCCTCCTCATAGTATAACTCGTTGTGACTTGTGTCTCTGCGGCGGGCAGCTGCTGCGATCATAGCTCTGGACTGGGAATGGGCGAGTCCTGCTGCTGCATTGTTTCCTGGACCTGGACGGGCAGAACAGACAGAAACCGTGTCTGTTCAGTGAAAGCACAAACCGCAGCCTAACAACGAAATTTAAAGAGATGAGGGCGTCTTCGGTGATGACATCAAATGCAACTGACTGGCGGATTATGAATGTGCATAAACCCTTGGTCTGTTCTCCTTCATCGCCGGCTATATTCAAAGCCCAGGAGCTGATATAAACACCCACGCAAAGTCGAAGTTTTAATTGTTCCGAGATCATTCGAAAGCCTGAATTCTTGAAATCAAAAACACAGGGCTCACCCACATATGGCTATTGATATTCAAACATTCCCATTACTCTGCCACTTGGTGCCTTCAGGAGGCACAGGATGCCCAATTAAATGAGCATCTCAAGCAACTTCAAAAGTTTATGTTTCAGAGCTTGGAATTAGGATAGGGGTTTCTGATGAACTCTGCCTGATGTTAATGCGGGTTAAAAGAAGGCAGAGCTCGTGAATTATTAATGTGGGGCAGGGATCACACATGAACAGAATAATTCATGGACAAAGCAGAGGGAGATTTTAGCACACGGTTGAAACAGCACGCCCTGGTTTATGTAGGGAATTTATGGGTGAGAAATGTTAGGTTGGAAGCCATGTGGAGAATATCAGGAGCCTCAATTCTGCCTTGTTTTAACAATATATATATTTTTTCTCTTTCACATTTCTTTGCAAGATTGTTTTGCACAAACACCTTTCTCCACTGGGATTCACTTTCAATACCTAATATCTCGAGCTGAGAAAAATAAAAGGACCCAATAGCATTAGGAGTATCATAAAATCACCTGAACCCATTATCAGTCGGTGTAATTGAATGTTATGGCTGCTTTGGGCTCAGGGCTTCGCTAGTCTTTAATCAGGGAAAGATTACTGTCTGTCCCGGAGTTCGACTTATTTATGACCGCTGTTATGTTGGTGGGACCGCACAAAGAAAGTGAGAAGGATTTAAAGAAGAAAACACAGAGACTCCCTGAGCATGTGGCTGCAGAAGAATGGAGGATGATGAACAAAGGAGAATTGAAAACTAAACTCTTCTTTAAAGATTTCATAACATGTTAATCAGATTATAGTATTTTCCCTTTGCTAAACAACTTCAGTACACAGTTTAAGTGACTAATTATTTAATTAATAACTGATTTTATATAGATATTTTGCCGCTACATCTTAAACAGTGTTATTGTTATATCTCAATCTTTGCCTTGATTTCAACTAGTGATGCTTTAAACCAGAGGTGTCAAACTCATTTTAGTTCAGGGGCCACATATAGCCTAATATGGTATGAAGTGGGCCAGACCAGTTAAAAAAAAAAAAAAAAATAGGATAAGAAGTTTTGAGTGGAAAAATAAGGAAAATTCCATAATGCAAATGTTTATATCTATGAATTGCACGCAAACATAAAATGAACAAATGTGAATAACCTGAAAATTTTTAAGTAAAATAAGTTATTATATTATTATATTATGCCTTACTTTATCATTTATACATATGAATCCCAACTTACAGGTCACAGTGGATCTACAAACACACAAAACATTAAATAACAGGCAGAATATTAAAATTCCAAATAATTAAAGAGATTTCAGGCAATTCACTATTCACTTTGTGTGTGTGTGTGTGTGTGTGTATGTATATATATATATATATATATATATATTCATAAAAGACAAGTCTGTAAATGTCAACATTCTTGTCTAATTAGAATTTTTTCTACGCTAAAACAAAGAGAAAAATTTGCAGTTTTCATTATTTATAGGTTATTCTGATAGTATTTAATTGGTCTGATCCACTTTAGATTGAATTCACCTAAAATGATTTCAAAATTCTTGATTAATATCTTCAGTGTAATTTTTGTATTTCTTAAATTCATCCCAGGGGTCGGATTGAACCCTTTGGTGGGCCAGATTTGGCCACATGTTTGGTCACACGTTAGACACCTGTGCTTTAAACCACCAACTGCAAACACTACTATAATGAAAATGCAGTCCCAAAACACCAACCAAAATGGTTTAAAAAATTGTTCAAATTAAATCATTTTAATAGTGAGAGTGATTAATAATATTGCTGTTCACTTTACACCATGAGTCCAAGACAGTAAACTTTACCGTAGTAAAACTAATACTTGGACTGCTAGTTTCACCAAACACAAAGCATGGGGTCCAACAAGATAATACCGTTAAAAGCACATTGGTCTGCCTCTATATAGATCATGGTTATATAATCTAGCCACTGTGAACTGAAATCCTAGTTCTATGGTGACTGTTATCCTGACCAACCTAGCACAGAGCTCTTTATAAATGTCATGACCATTAACATTCAGTGTGGCCAGCATTGATTTAGCATTGTTATATATGCAGAGCACAGTGCTATATTTCTATTTTATCCGCCATCTCCCACTCACATCTGAGAAGGACTAGAGAGGAAACAGAAGAAAGGAGGAAGATTAATAGCAACAGGAAAAAAGGAGGGAGTCGTGTTAGTGTGCTTAAGTGAAGCTTGAGTACACTTGAGGGAGCACAATAATTTAATAGAGGGTTTGTGTTACATTCTGCCAGCTGTGTAAGAACGACTTTGAACTTTTTCATCAACCTGTGGCATGCAAAGAGTGCAGCAGGAGGAGCGAGTGAATCATTAGTGCAGCAGTGAGTGTTTGTGTCCTTATGTTTTAAGGATATCTAAAGATGGTACAGATGCAAGGGGAGCGTTTATCAAGTGAACACCAGCAGCCTCTGAGGGGGTTTCATGAGTTACAGCATTGCATGTACTTACTGTCCAAAAGGTAGGCTTTTAGTTTAGCTTTAAAGACTTCTCAGCATAGATGTAAAGACACACATAAGCAGAGGAGAGGATTAAAGCCGAGCACTTTAACAGGATGCATCTCAAAATTGGATTCACAAATGTCAAATATCCAATTACCAGTCTTGTATTTTTGCAAAAGCTACAAATGACCTATATTACTGTCATCAGTTTTTCATTTAAACTACGTATGTAGATCGATTTTCTTCCTTCCAGGCAACCATTTACTTCAGCACATTCCAATAGGAGATGAAAACGTACTTGCAGAGGCTTGAAATGACATGAGACAGGTAATCTGTCAAAGGGAACAATATTTTTTTGAGAAAAGGTTGCGTTATTGTTGTGTGACAATGGAGATTTAATTAAAAATGTGGAACACGACAATGTTTCAGTTTGCTGCAGTGTGTTTTTCTTATCATTCCTGGAAACGACTGTGTTTCCTCTATATTCATTTCATGGTGAATCCCCACAGCGCGGAAATTACCAACGCTATAAATGTATGTATAGACATTATAATGAGGGTTTACGTTGTCTATGAATAAACTAAGTGTGGCCTGGACGCTGTAGAAGAAGTGAGACTGTAAACACAACATTAAAGATAATTAAGACTCAAACAGCACAGAGACAAAACTATAATTATTGCCCAAAGCACCAGCTGTTTTAAAATTACAGAGGAAACACTCAAAGAAAAACACAAAAACAACAAAATGAAGAAGATCCAAGAAAACAAAGGTCGACACACAGGGAAACAACACGTAAAGCAAAGATCTTCCCACTCACCCTCAGCTGAGGCTGCTGGGAACTCACCATCCACGTTGTAGACCTTTAAGCCGGCCAGGTGTTTGGCCGCTCTGGATTTGGAGGCGGAGAGTAAAGCGGGGTTATGGACAGGGAAGTCGCAGTAATAGTGTTCTAAGATGGCCAGAGCCGCCCTCTGAATACTGGAGGAAGAGAACACAGAGCAGAAGTAAGGCTTGAGGATTTTCCTCTTTCACTTTCCTAACATAAAATGAAAACTTCAGCAGCTTAATGCTCTTGTGAGCAGCTTAAAACTCTTACTTATAATACCAAATACAAAGAAATCCCCCCAGCAATGCCCCTGAATGAACAACCTCTGCTGAATCTAGAAGAATGATGGAGAGGAAAAGCTAAGAGTCTCTAAAGCTGCTGATGACATTTAGATCTGTTTCAGGTTAGACCTCGAGCACCAGTATTTAAAAGATCAGTACATCTAAATAATTATTTCTAAAATTGCCATAATGTGCAGTAAAATGACTACTATGCGACATTGTGTATTCTGTTTCTTCCTAATGTCCAGATGTAATTTGAAGTCTAATAAATCCTACATGGACAAAAGTACTGGGACAGACATATTGAATTCAAGGGATAAAACTAATCACAAACATCATAGTACAATTTTCTATTGTGATAAATACAATTTAAATAAATAGAATTTACGTATAAATTGTTCTTTCATATTCAGGGGTTTTACAATATCAGCTAAAACACTGACAAAGTTTGTTTTTACTTAATTTTACTCAATGTTGAAGATTTCCAACAGGTCAAACCACAAACTATCACTATTTTATTAATGTAAAAAGAGATACTGATTTGACATTAATTGTGATAATTATCAAAAGCAACTGGCATGGATATTTTTATTATGATAATATTTTTGCCCGAAATAACAGGTGCATGAATTTGACAAGAATGGAAAGGCCTATAATTTGCAGATGTGACAGTTTGGTGTCTCAATACTTTTGTTTTTATTGCGCATGTTTTCTTGCACAAGTAATACAACAATAATAATTTTAACCATAAAACCCAAGGACACAGTAATACTTAAATGAATGCCCTTATGGGAAATTCCCGAAACAAAACACATTACTGGAAACCATCATCATTAATCATGGACACTCCTCATACGTCCAGATTCAAAAGGCTTATCACAAGGCGTGACAAACTGGATAAAAAGAGGAGGAAGGGACAAAAGAAAACCAAATTAATTAAAAAGAGTGAGAAAAACATGGTTTATTGTCACAGTAAGAAACATGATCAACTACTCAGCCGAACTTCATTAATTTCCTAGAAGCTGTAAAAAAGAAAATCGCATTTCCGTTTTGCCTTGAGGATGTGACTTTGATGAATAAATAATGGGTCTCTGCAGTGACCAGCCCGACCATACCCGATTGATTTTTGATTTCAGATTAAAACAGCCATGCGCTTTCGAGTAAGTAAAAAAAAAAAAATTGTAGCGATCACAGCTGGATGATTTTATCCAACATGACGGTTATAGAACAAGAAACACTGGACTTAAACACAATAAACAAGTGTGACACGAACCTTAACCAAGTTGTTTTGGTGCCGACACCACAACAAAACTCACCAATGGCATGTTGCAGCCTAGACATAACATTTATGTGTTATTTTTAAGTTACATGTCATATTTTCTGTCTGCAAATGTCATCATTTTGGGAGTTACTGACTTGTGTAAAGACGAAAAAGAGGGCAGGAAGCCAGATAAGAGTGTGTCAAATTAAATACAATGCAAAAACAGGACAAAAACAACAAGATAGCTCCTCTTTTTCTGAGGCGATGGAAAAAATCCAAAAGAAAAAGAACAGCAGGAGCAGAGAGCAGCATGAAAGAGAAAGACTGAGTGCAGCCATCGCCCGGATCCTGATCCTTTACACGGTGGATCAGAGAACATGCCAGGTCTTGTCCTTCATCACACATTACTATTAAACCAACAGTACACACACTGGGTGTCTTTACCTGTTATATCGCTTCAAATCTTAAACTCCTTCATAGTATTCTGATTGTGTCTTCACTAGGGCTGAACGATTTCAAGAAAAGAGTTGTACTGCGATTTCTCTGGCAAATATTGCCATTTTGATTTCAACCATTTTTAAAAAAAAATTTTTTTAAACATAGTTTCAGTGCAAATTAATTCAAAACACTGAATTCAATAAAGCTAATGCAAGAATGAAAACTTAAGTCAACGGATTTCAAATGCAGGACTGTTTATTAG
>JAQQZY010000013.1:7262403-7290432 GCA_030068375.1 Ostorhinchus rueppellii
ATATCAGGCATTAAAAATGTTGATCAATGGCTCAGCAGCACCAAAATAATTGCACTTTTGCAAAAGAAGGTACATAACAATTCTGAATTGTAAGAAAGGAAAACCGAGAAAAACAGTGCCTTTGACGATCCAAAATCGTGTTGTCTGAAATTGCGATTTTCGGTCCCAAAGGATAGATCGTTCAGCTCTTGTCTTCACATGGATCTAAACATGTGCAAGACCTCACTGTTCCATTGTTTAAGCCATGCGGGGAACTCACTTAATACACACAAACAACAGCGCGCAGCAGTCACATGCTATACATCATCTCTATGGAGGATCAACTCATGACCTCTGACCCTCTGAGATACTTCCCATCCTTTCTCTACGCTTGTAACACTTACTCCATCCTAAACAAAGGGCAAACCATATATTAAGTGGAGGGTTAACGAGATGTGCACATTATGCAGGCACTTTTACAGCTAATGCCTCATCGTCAAAATGTCATTCACTTCTGCCACGTTACCATCTGTTGTCAGTCACATGCATAAGAGCTGACAGCAGCAACATGACAGGCCAACACAGTTGCAACGCAGATGTTCAGACTGGTTTAAAAATAATACATGACTCATGAAAGGGCGATACAGGTCATCTGTGTTTCCAGTGTGATTATCTAAAAGTGGAATCTCAGGACACATGAGGTAATGGAAATCAACTTTCCACTTCCATTCCAATGAAATATTCTAGATTTCACTCTACGACAGTCTGGCAGCTTAGTTTAAATTCACAATCTTGCGTCCCCTTCCAGTCCAGTGATAACCATATAAACTGAAGGATAAGGCGCTCTAGATAAATACCATTAGATGAGCTGGAAAATGCGATGTCTAAGCTCATCAAAACTCAACTTTTTTTTTAAATAAACATAAGATGATGTTGTAGGATATGATGATTTAACAACAAAAGCGTATATAAAGCAGTACAACTGGGCGACCTTAAGTACCTACAGAAAAAAATAGTATGTTTCAGTGCACATCTTTCTCGTACCAGGGTTTTCCCAATGATTATAAGGTTTAGGTGCGACGCCAAAGATAGTTTTGGTTCCACCTACACTAAATAAATGTAAAATCAACGACATCACTTTTACTTTTGAGTTTTTTGTTTGTTTTTTTTAACTTCTGTTAATTGATTTTTGTTATTTTTTGACGTAAAGGATATCGTGCCTTCATATGATACAAAAATCCAACACACAAACGGCAAGCGGAACAAATCTCCCCTCCTCTGGTACGCATCCCCACCAAATCACAGGAAAGAAAATAAATAAATAAACAAAAACAGCAAATTAATACAAAACAGAAAAACAAAATTCCCACTTCAAAAGTTACGAAAAGAAACTGTAAAACAAAATACTCAGTCTTGAGAAACATGACAGATTGCACTGCATAGATCAGAAAAGGTGTCCATGTCTTTTCAAAAGTGTTTGAGGCTCCAGCTAACGTCAAACTAATTTTTTCCAGTTTGAGAAAATGAAGTACTTCCTTGATCCATTTTGAGAAGGTTGGTGGAGATGAAGATTTCCATTTTAACAATATAAGCCTCCTGGCCAATAAAGATGTAAATGAGCAGAAGAAAGTTTAAATGGAGCAGGCACAACACCAAATAAATCCGTAAAAAAAGGAGGAACAATTTTCTTTCCTGTTACTGTTGATAAAACATCAAAAATTTCCGACCAGAATTTATTTAAAGATGAGTGTTTATTGTTTTCAATAAGTTTTAGATCTGGTGAAGGCAATGACTGAGTACAATAACAAGGTATATGCTTACTGATAAAACATAACCTCTTCATGCCACGCTCATTTATGCAAGTCCTCAACAAAGGTAGGGAAGGCAGACAGCACCTGCAGAGCTAGGGAAAACCCTGGATTTGGCAGCTTTGACTCAAGTTTAATGTTTGCTTTGTATCTGAGGAAGAGGGAAAGCTGAAGAAGTCAGACAGTGAAAGCAACAATTCAATGCCTCATTAAACAGAAAACATGCAAAAGCTTCAGTGAAATTAAGAAAATCCCCAGTTAACCTGCAGTTCTATCATTTCGCATACAGGAGCGACTGCCATACAACGTATATAGCATAGGATACAACACCATAGTTGATCAAATCTTAGCTTTGATTTGCTAGATTCATTTACAATAACTGATGTTTAATATTTATATGAGAAGAAATTATAAGGAAATCAATGTGAAATAAAAGGATGTAACATTTCTTGGCACTGTTAGTTGTACTCAAATAAAAAATGTGGGTGTTTGAAGTGTTCATCTGTGAAGTACTTGCATGGGTGTGAACTTGTATTTTTAAATAAATGCGGAGAAAACAGTGTGCCAGTAGAAACCTATTACAGACATGCTCAAAACAAATTAGAATTACATTAAAATCACTATAAACAACGTGCATGAAAAGCAGGCAGAGTTCAAAAGCCTCTGAATAGGGTTTCACTCCACCTGCTTTAGTATGTAAAGGCTGTTCCATTCTAATACAAACAGGCATCACAGAACATGGTGTATACTGATCATTTCCTGAACAACAAACAAGTCATTGTCTTGACTATCTCCAACCATCAGCAAAAAGGAAACAACCTAAGATGATTTCAGTGATATACCGTATATATGGGAGCACAGTTCAGCAAAACAAACACACTGAAGGGCGTAAACAGGCCGGTGTCGCTGCTCATTTCCGCCACAGAGACAACAGGGAGTGTGATAGGAACTCCTTTGGTTCATATAAACGATCCAGAAGGTCCTGACGTACATTAAGCACCCTGAGGACTACAGACAAGACCATTGTTTAGCAACTAGTTGCACAAGTGCTGAGTCAGAGTCCCCGCTGCTTCCTAACTTTGATCAATTATTAAGCTAAGCAAACATGACACAAAACCATTCAAACCTGGCAGCTCGACTGGCTTACAGAGCAGCATCAGGAATGTAAACTTAGCCCTGCTGAGGAACTGAACACAGGGTCTGAACTGCGGAGGCTGAAACAACAACCACAGAAAGTATGAAAGTAAAAGGATAGAGGATATAGAAATACAACAGAGACACAGGATGGTGGTGGCATTTACCAAATAGCATCCACATGGTGTTTTTGCCTTGGATTTGTATTTTTCTGCATTACTGAATAAAAGTGGGCTATTATTATTGATGTGTGGTCAACGGTAAAAGGTGACGTATCATTATCTCACCTGGGGTTGAAAGAGAGGCAGTGTAATATTGTGCACTTCACCCACTTTAACTGACATTAACCAAAATAAAGCATATTTTCCCACATAATTTCACCATCATTTATTTATCACCGAGGCAGTTTGTTAGAAAGTTTAGGATTTACCCAAAAAATCTAAGCCGATAAAAACATCCCCATGAAGCAGAAAGATACAGACAGTAGCAGCTACTTTTGAGCTATTTTCTTATTCTTATCATAATAGGATGAAAAAGTCATATTGGTCATCCTATTTTTTTTGCACAAATAAATGAGAATAAGAAAATACAAATACTTCTATCGTGAAAACTAAGATTTATTACTTTATTCTCATTCAAACTTAGTGATGAATATAGTTCAGTTCGTGGTTTCCTTGACACAAAGGGAGGAAAATACAATGACAAAAAACTAAATAAACAGGCGGGGGGGAAAAAAAAAATTCATCCAGCTGTTATTTTAAAAATTAATACTATCCCGAAATCCCAAAATGTGAAAAAAAAAAAAAAAATGAGCGGCAAGTGTTCACAGCACCCTAGACACCATGAAATCGAGACAGGTGATTTGAGTAGTTCTATTCATAAGTGACTGGTCCAAGAAAGCCTCACTGAAAAGTCCTGAGCAATTAATGCATTTAACCCTGAACTCCTCTGCAAAAATCCAGGCTGTAAGGAATGCATTCATATTTAACGTGTCTGGTCTGACATGGGTACAAAAAGGCTGCTCTGTGATTGGCATCAAAGGCCAGACAAACAGAGACAAGCCTTCAGGGCCCCGGGGCCGAGGCAGGGTCTGCTTTATGATAAGGCATAGGATGGATGCCAGAGAAACAGGAATGTCAGCAGCAGGAGAGATAAAAATCCAGCTACTGTTTCCTCCATTGTTCATATTTGTGGTTAAATGTGTCATTTACATGTATATGGTCCAATTACCCATGCACATGTGCGTCTGTGTTTGTGTGTGTCGGCCTGACCAGATGCTGCGCTCCAGTCTGCAGGGAACACTAATTAGCTGTGTGTTTACAGTCACAGACGGACAACAGAGCGAGGCCAGGCCTGCTGCTGGCCAAGCAGGGATGAATGGCACAGTTTACAAAGGACAACACCCCCAAGGCAGCCAGCAAACACACCAACCAGACCATAACACAGACACTTGCCTGACCTGCTTCTAACAATGCAGTTCAATATGAAAATCAATAGCCTTTTCAATGAAAAAGCCCCGTCAGCACAGTAAATGCATTTCCTTACATCAATTCTGACTCTATAACAAAACACATGTTTAACTCGATTATCCCTTACAAATATAAAGACACGTCCGTCGCACGGTCATATGTAAAAACATTGCATTATGTAATGATATGTCAGAATGTAATACTTTTTATATGACACTTCACCCAATTTTTTTTAATTACCTGCTGCACTTGGTGATAGTAAACAGCCTGAAGGAAGCATGTTATAAATTTCCCTGAATATTAGTCATCCAGTTTTTTTGCTGAAGGCTGAAAAACAAGGCATCAACCCTTTGCACAGTTTACCTGAAGAGCCTAGACCAGGAAATTCACAGCTCTCTATTTTCCAAGGTTGTTTTTATTGGTTACTCACTTTACCCTTTGAGTTAAACTAGAACAATTTACCACCATATGTAACTGAGGACAGTACGAATGAGCATCAAAGCTTCAAAATGGCATAAAAACAGCCATTATTCAAAAGTTTCGGTAGCATATTATCTTGATTTGAAGGTGATTTTTTGTGCTGCGAACTAATATAATAATCACTACAAACTGGTGTCGCTGAACTAAGTATGAATTATATATGTAAATAATTCTGCTTTGGTTTAGTTTTGCTTTTTGACACAACACTTCTTTGTATAATGATCTAAACACCTGACTTTTCATTTATTATTGGTTATATATGGTTTGTCTCAACCCCACAAAAAATACTTCAGGAATAACCAATTAGAATCCTCTGTAAATAAATAAATAATTCCCTTTCCCTTAGCAGTTTTGTCAGTCTGACTGGTTCCCTGCCTTCATAGACTTATGATTGTATTTCAAATAATGGTTCCACATTTGTGGAGGTTGTTACAAAAAACATAACATTGCCCTCTTAGTAACTGGACTGTGAATGAGCTGCAGCTTCCTGATGGTCTTTTCCTGGAGTCTTATTAAAAGATCTTTGCAAATGTGACTGACTTTTCACAGGTCGGCTGTTGACGTCAAGTCCCGACAGGTAAATATGATAAATAGCTGATCTTGTTCGCCACTTTTCTGTCGCTATTTTGTCCAGGGCCTAGTCACCTATAAAGGCAGCCTACTTGAACTTTTGTAGACATATTCAGCCTCACGATAATTATGACATAATGCAGTGTTATTACATTGTTGTGTAATATTTCATTGCAAAATGCCGGCCGACTTATTAAAGATTATGTTCATGTTGCTATGGCTGCTATTACATAATTAAGTAGCATTGCTACATGATGCAGAAAAGTAAAAAATTGCAATCAGGTAAAAAAAAAAAAAAAAAAGATAGAAGTTAAAAAAAACAAAACAAAACATAATACTACAAACATATCCAATCCTGATTATTGGTCAACAAGTAATGCATAGTTTTCACAGTTTTTCAACACAACTTTTTCAAATAATCACTACCATGTATATTCAATTACTGCAGATTATTAGAAAACATGGCTGTTGCGATAGAATGAAGTGCCAATCGGTCTTTTGTGAAGCGTTTACTTAATGCCTCGTTTTTCAAGCATGAAACAGTCTGCCTTCAAATTTCAGAAAGAATGTAACAGCTGATATAGGATTATATTTCATCCATCCTGTCATAAAAGAAGATCATCTATAAATCCTTCAGGTTTTATAGTTACCCGCTGGAGGGAATGTTTGGGAGACTGGGGGCTGCATATTGATACGGGGGCGCAACAGGAGAGCTGCAGTGTTTGAGCCATCACAGCTAAAAATGGGATCTTCCTGTTTTTCCTTGGAGATAGTAAGGTCATAAAAACCTGGTTGGTCTCGTCTGAGCTGTTCTTTCCTGTTAGCACAAACACACACACCTTTCCTTCTTTTCATTCTCACATACATTTTAGGATTCTTCAACACCACCCCCCTATTAACTATTAATCCCTCTTTCTCTATTCTCCATTCTCCCTCTCTCTAGCCTCGGTCTCCTGGGTCTTTCCTCTGTTCTCCGCCCTCTGCTGTCTGCTCTTTTCGGAGGAGTTTCCTCTCTGAAGTCTTCCCCACCCTCTCCTTTTTCTCCTGGCACGGTTTCCTCTCCCTGTCAGCCACTTTGTCTACGCACCCTTCTCTTCATTCCTTCACTCACTCCCTCCTTCTCCTCAATCACCTTCCTTCCTTTCTGTCTTTTTTCCCTCAGGCACACATCCCGCGCTTTCTTGACTTCCACGAGTGTGTCCTGTATGGATTCCTTACTTCCAATCGCAGAGCATGAAACCAGCTCCTTCCCTCTCCTTTTCCCATTTCTCTCATTTGAGTTGTCCCAGTTTCTATCTTTTCCACCGCCTTCATTTCGCCCACAAGTCCTCTTTTCCCCTCCCTTTCATCCATCCACGTTCTCTCCCGCTCTATCCCCTGGTCGCACACGTCAGACTAGCTGCCTCTATCTATCTTGTCTCTTCTTCTCACTTTTTCCGTCATCCATCCACTCGCACATTGTATTTTCTGCTCCCCAAATGGCAACATCTTCCCTGGCTGTCTGGACATTAAAGAGTAAAATCTGTTGAAAGAAACTCTGCAATTAACTCATGAATATCCAGACCTCCACCAGTGACCAAAAGCATCTACTGAACTAAAATGTTAATCCACCAATCCTATCGATACATGTAAATAATTGGTGTTAAATGCAGTTTGTCAACTTTCTTACGGTCATTAGATATGACCCGTTTGGTTCCGTAGGGAATGTGGAAACACCGTCATCTTCTACAACGTTGATTCACCAGTAAAACCCATGGAGTTGGATCAATAACAGTGAATGAACACACTTGTTTTATGATCAGGTATTGATATCTTTACAGGAAAAGTCACTTTTTTCTTCAGTTTTCTCTATTTTGATATCCTAACATTTGAATTAACTCAGAACTAAGCTGACTATATGAAATTAAATGAACAAAAATACATGATTTACATTTCTGTGTGGAGTTTGCATGTTCTCCCCGTGTCTGCGTGGGTTCTTTCCAGGTACTCCGGCTTCCTCCCACCATCCAAACACATGCACAGATAGGTTAATGGGTTAATCTAAATTGCCCATAGGCGTGAATGTGAGAGTGATCGTTTGTCTCTATATGTTTCGCTCTGTGATGAACTGGCAACATGTCCAGGGTGTACCCCGCCTTCGCCCTTAAGTAGCTGGCATAGGCTCCAAGTGACCCCTGTGACCCTAGTGACGATAAAACAGGCTCGGAAGATGAATGAATCAACGTGATTTACAGTGAAAAATCCAAAATACAGAGGATAATCTAAAAAATCCTGATAAATCTCTTAAGAAATGTTAACTACACAAAAAAAGAATAATTTGGGAACTGCCATAAAAGCAGCACCGGGTCTTTATGGGTGAAATATGCACCTGCCGAAAGTAAATCTGCAAAAATAGTTTCTCATTTTACATAGTAGAGAAAATAAAATTATTTTAAAATTGGTGAAGAAAACATGAAGAGAGGTCACCAAAGATCTTTTGTATATTGTCTATTCTGAAGCATTTCAAAACTTATATGAAAACACCAAAAAAAAAACCTAAGCTAAGAGAAACACAATGTCTAAACACAACAACGGCTCAGTTACCAAGTCATTAAACCTTCTCCACCCGACTGAGCACAAGAGCACATCATCACACACAAGGGGAAAATGGGAGAATATACACAAGAGCACAGACGCTTCCCAACCTATGAAAAATCACGTTATTTACTTAAGCACACCAACATCAGATCCAGACCAGCCACTTGTCAGCTATCATCAGATTAACTGGTATAGTGCAAGGTTAGGTTTCTCTTTTATCATACACCTTATCATCACCTCAAAATGAACACAAACAACATTATCGCAAGACGCAGAGAAACTAATCATTACGTGCGTCTCACCTGAGTTGACCCAAGTTGTAGTGCCTCGTCTCACCATCGGTAGAACGTGTCACGCACACAGAGAAACATGGCTGCAGCTGCCGGAGCTCCAGCAGGACGATAGCCAAGTAGTGGATGAAGAGCAGAGCGTCCACCAGAGACACGGCATACTGCACTATGCCCTGGTAGTTCTCATCCTGAGAGAGCAGAGAGTGTAGTGGTGAGTAGAGTGAATGTCCAGTGGTGAGAGCAGTTCAGCCCAAATATTCATAACAAAAAGAAAAACAAGCGAAGGACCAGGGGAAGGATGGTTTATTCATTAATCGGCTGTGGCATTTTCTCTTGACAGCTATGTGGAACTCATTTTGTGATCTTTTTAAACAAAGGTATCGGATGCAAATTAACAGTCATAAAGATTTATTCGCTCAGATGATGAGGTCGAGAGTTCAGGCAAAACCACTGAAACGGAACAAACCCAAAAGTTGGCCATTAAACCTAGCTACAGGGACTGATCCCCAATTTGAATACATCTGCTCTAGGACTGTTTTTACCTGGGGAAAACATGTGGTGTTTTTTGTTTTTTCTTAGTTGAGTAAATTTATCGTTTCTCGTTCCAAAGGAAAAATTACACAAAAACAAAGTCAAAGATATAATTGGATGCAACCGCATGAGTCAGTGCTTCTTATTCAACAGGATCAAACAGATAAAAGAAGATGAAAATTACAAAAGATGCCACACATTTTTACACTTTTCTCAATTAGAAATGCAGCCACAACAAGTAAATCTATGTCCTTAATCAGATTAGATGATACTACAAACTGCAACTGACAAAAAAAAACAAAAAATACAGCATTTGCAATAAAAATAAAGTTATGTTGCACACAGGTGCATTAAAAGCAGTTGCATGCGTTGAGCTCATCTGGAACCAAATCTTTGGGGTGTGTTTATAGTTGTATAGGTTATAAATATGTGCAAAGAATGAAACAACACAAGAAAAAAAATGCTCCTGCAGGGATTAAAGGCATACACATGTAAGACAAGATGTAGAGCATGTGAATATTTAGAGGCATTTCAAAGGACTGAAAGCTTTTTAGCTACAAGCATTCTGAATGAGAGACCAACAGGGATTTTAAATTATGACTAACACAGTAAACACATAGCACTGGGGAAACTAAATATCTCAGCTTTGGTTGTTTGTGATTTCGCTGAGCTCCTAAAGGCATTAAAAATGAACACATCTGCAAAATATGAGACATATCCCGGTGGTATTGGAAATATTTGATTCTCAATGTGTGTATGTGCTTGTCTGGAGAATCACTAAGTGTATTTTTAGATAACAGTGTGCACCATGTGGGTCAGTGTGCATCTTGAAAGTTTTTTTTTTTTCCTCTTTTGAAAACAAGAACAGAGGAAAAAATAGAGCAGTATTCAATTGAAATTTTGAACTAACAGATCAATTTAGGTTTTTTTTAAATTATAAATTCCGGCTTAAATGAACAGCAAAATTAAAGAATGTAGTACAGTGCAGCACTGTGATGAATTGGTGAGACGTCCAGGATATACGCTGCCTTCGCTCACAGGTTGCCAGGATACGCTCCAGCACCCCCACAACCCTCATGAGGAATAAGAAGTACAGTATCTAGTCAGTTTGGCTGCAGACCTACACACCACTAAGCCAAACAACGCATGAAATCAACAGAAAAGACAAAATCATTACATGTCAAGAATTAGCCTTTACTGTATTAAAGCAAAAACAAGTCACCCAAATTCAAGGATTTCTGAAAACTTTCAATGAGAAGCATGTTGTTGGAAAGCAGCGACCGTATTATTAACAGTAAAATTCAATGTAATATGAAACATGCAAGGATAAAGCGGGTATAGAAGATGAATGAATGAATGAAACATGCATTGTGTTGAGTCATTTAACTTTTTCACATTTAAATAATTATTCAAGTACTTTTAAATATGCGCTTTTTTAAGAACACAACTAAATCAAGTGTAGTTTCTTCAAAATGACTCATATTAGATGATATGGAAATGACAATGTTCATTTTTCTATTAGTGATAACTTGTAAATGGGTTGTGATGGTTTGACATTTCTAAAAAAAAAACTTGTCTCCATAATAGTATTTTGTTTGCACCAAATGTGTCATCAAAGTGAAGATCTGCAGCCAGCCAGACTTCCTTTGAAATCCATCTTGATTTATTTTGCAAATTTAATTGAAATCAGGGACATAAATTGAAAAAGTGTTTGAAAAATCCAAAATTTGTATTGTAAAGATCAAACATTTTTTTATAAGATAAGATATTCCTTTATTCATCCCACAACGGGACATTCCAGATTTACAACAGTAGAGCGCACAAGAGCTAAAAAAGAGAAAAATCAAAAAGAAAGAAAAAAAAAAAAGACAAATCCAAAAAAAGCTCTATATTAAAAACTCGGAACTCCTTGTCTTTACTGACCTGTGAGTCAAGTATCCTCACTCCATAAAACAGCCAATAAGAAACGACGAACAGCAGCACGAGCACAGCAAGCAGTGCCCGAAAAACGAAGACCCGTGGGAGACCAGCTCGTGGAGGCCGAAAGAAGAGTGCCCAGACGGCGAGCAGCAGAATAAGTAGCTTGAAGGCCACAGAGATGAATAGACCCTCGCAGGCTGTGCCACAGCTCTGCAGCTTCTCAGGCCAGAGGAGGTGGGGGAGCACGAGGAAGGCGAGCGGTGTGAGAAACACCAGTAGACCCAGGATCACAGCCAAGGTCAGAGTGAAGTAACGGCGGCAGTCCAGTCCCACGCTGTCCTCCAGGTCCTTGGTGATACGGACGATGTCCTCCTGAGAGAGGCTGTGCTCTGACGTGCCCGTGACGGCCGTGGTGGTTTCGCCCCAGTTGTCATCCTATGAACATGAAGACAAAGAAAGAGTGAGTTAAGGTGATGCCCAAACACAGAGCAAAAACAACAGTGTCAATGGAGGGAAAATGTGAAAGAAGGTTTCAGAAAATTTAAAATAAATTTAAAAAAAGATGGAAAGCTCTGATGTTAAATGTGATCCTAGAATGATCTTTGACATTTATTGTAAATGAGCAGCTTCCCAACACAGTAACCACAGATGAATGACTGATCAGCCTTGCCCAGACACAAGGCCTTGCCCACACAAACACGAACATGCAAAACAAACTTTTTCCTCCATATTTGGGGCCATTGGTCCACATTCAAACTACATTTCCATTCAAATTTTGATTTTTTTAAATGTTTTGTGTGAATCTCTGTGACAGTGGAAAATGGTGAGTTTAGTAAATAAATGATAAGGTCACACTTCAACTTCCATGTTTCCACTGCTGCCTCATGTAAACAACACTTGCAGAATAGAATAGAAGGTAGTCCCTGCAGTACAGTGCACTTACAGTATAAGCAATAACAACACAATAAAATACAGACATATTAAAAAATATCAGCATCTTATAGGAACTGAGGCACTCAGAGTAGGATTTAAAAAGCCTTTATTTCAGCATGGCCAAACAAGTTAAAAAATACAGCTGACGTGTTGCGGCCTGTGGGCCTTCATCACGGCTGATGTAAGATGGATGCCCATATGAAAAAATATAAAACAGGATGTAATAGAAATATGTGAAAAATTAGAGATACACTGTATGGATGGCTGTAAACATACAAAAGTGTTGGTCTACTTATTAGATTAGTTCATATGAGTTTGATCTCTAGTGTTTCTTTTTCATGTTTTGTTTAATGTTTTGTTTCAGTTAATTTCCACAGTTTTATGGTTCTATTTTGTTCCAACTTTCCGTCAAGCCTGTGTGTGTGTGTGTGTGTGTGGGTTCACATTGTGCTCACATGCAACAACACAGGCCATCACATCACAGTAGAGCTGGTCAGTGTAAGGATCTTATAATCTGGATAGTGTCAATTTGTTATTCAGACTAATTACACAGACAGCAGCGTTCAATAAATGAATAACAGCACCGTACAAACAGTCAGTCTCTGTGAATAAAACATTTTTAATCCTGAGTGTTGCATAATAGGCTATTTGTAGAATTAATGGTGCTCAGTGGAACATAATTTACACATACAGTATGCTTGCCAGTTTAACAGATGATTTTTACATGTCATGAAAGTGCCAGTTTGCTGGAAAAGTATTTGACATATCAGACAGTGAAAATATGGAAATAGGAAGTTGATGAAAAGTCATGTCATTGGAACTGTCTCCCTCAACAGTTTGTTCCGAGTTGCTGAAGATGTCTCTGCAGCTTCAACATGACCAGACTTGTAGTGAATTTAACCTGATTTCATACTATTTCACCTCTGCAACAGAAGTTTTAGTGTTGGTGACATGTATCTTGTCGGGCAGAAGTTGCAGTCCACTGGGTCATTTCACACTAAACTACACATTAGTTTAAGACAAACTGCAACTTTTTTGACTTGCAAAGTTCGATTTGAAGTTGACAAACACCAAATGTGTAGTTTATGGCCCATTTTAAGTATCGGGACCTTGCTTTAAAGTACTACAATTAACTTTCTGTTTATTTACTTATTAGAAAAAGGATACAAATTGATGAAGTTCTTGAAAAATGTGAAAATTGAATGCTCAATATTGTAAAATAAATGAAAATCTTTAAATACACTGTAAATGATAGTTTTTAGACCAGAAGATCATACTGACATACATTGTCAAATACATTGTCAAATTGTCCAATGAAGGTGCTCTACATTGTTTCCAAGCATGTGAGAAAGAAAGGAATAGAAGATAGGAAGTGGAAAAAGTAAACAGTGCAAACTGCCAACTGGGCCACGCTGACGTCTGGGTCTGACTGCATCCGCAGATAATGAAGGTCAGCGGTGTCGAAGCAGAGCCGTTAGAACAACAAAGATAAGGACTCTTTACATGGTAGTCATAACAAGCTGCTAACGTGGCCCTGTGAGTGGCTGAGCGCTGCCACCGCCAACGAGAAAGTGCAGATAATGAGCTGCCATCAGCAACAGGAACATTCAATAGCAGTTCTTTTTTCCCCGTCACCCGAAGGTGATGTTAACAAAATGCAATGAATATTGTGGTAATTTGATTCTCGCTGACATCTTTCTTTTTTAGGGACATTAGCAGCACACTAGAAGAGAGAAGATGGTGTGTGCATGGGTGGGGTGGGAGGGTACATTATGATCACTTCAGACTAAGGGGAGGGGGTTGGGCGGTGCAGGAGGAGGATGCTACATTGGGATGGAGAGTGTCCCGCTGGCCTCAGGGTGCAAACAGCAGCAAAAAAGAGATGAGACAGAACAATGCGAGGTTCCAGGCAGTATGTGCAGATTGACTTTGAAGCTAGGAAGAATCTACTGAGTATACACATGTTCTAACATTAGAAAAAAAGAAAGGAAAAAAAAAACACCACTTACTGTACACAAGGGCTGCAACTAATAGTTATCCTCATTGTCAGTGAATCTGCTGATAATTTTTCTCCATTAATTGAACAGTTTTTGGTCTAAAAATGTCAGAAAATAGACTTGGATGGCATCCTGAAATGTCCTGTTAAGCTTGGTTACCAAGCTCCTCTACCTTGGGTCACAGGCAAGATTAGTTTTTTGTTGTTTTTTGTTTTTTTTTTTTTACAGATCAATGAATCACTGCATTCCTTGCTTTTATGTTACTTATGGAAAAAGTTTGGAATTATTATTTTGCATGATTCATCCTGATTCTGTGTACATACATGATATCCCATAGCACAACTGCCCAAATTATATTTTTTTGGCCAAATTGTGATTTCTGCATTGGCCAAATTGTGATATCTGCATAACTTTACTCTCCTAACAGTGCCGATTCATTTTACAGAGATATCCCAAATTGGCTAAAAACATTCATTCATTCATTCATTTTCTATTCCCACTTTATCCTCACTAGGGTCACATGGAGCCTATCCCAGCTACTTAAGGGCGAAGGTGGGGTACACCCTGGACAAGTCGCCAGTTCATCACAGGGCAGGCTAAAAACATGACTTGGGCAATTATGCTATGAGGCCAACGATATGTTACATGTCTTCTACTGGATCAAGCAAACACTTTTTACATCATATAACTCTCATAAAGTTAAAACAGTACGGTAAGCCACTCTATACCTAATACATTCACATAGTAATAAAAACAAAAGTTAAAAAAATAAATAAATAAAAATTGGGGACTATTTGTCAAAGCTGCTGTTGAGACAGACATAAAATAACTGTTCATTCAGCAAAGCAAAAAAAAAAAAAAAGATTATGAATAAAAAGTTCAAATCAGAAGGAGTATCTCATAAATGTAACTCTGGTCATATTTTACAAATATTGTTCCAAAATGGAGCACTACTTCTCAACCTTCAAATTAGATCTGAAATTATGTAAATCACACAAAAAAAAAAAAATCACCATGTAAAATATTAGGTTTTAATGAGTCAAAAATACTAGTAATCTAAAAGTGTGTCATTAACTCCACATAACTTGTCGGACAAAATATAATGACGATGATGTCAAAGGTTAATATTAGGGCTGAACGACTGACCAAAATTGGATCAAAACAGCAGTATGTCCAAGTGTAATATCCACAAAATAGGAGCTGCACTGTTTTAATTAATCTAAAATGTGTCACAAAATAGTATTGGTACAAAACCAAGTAAAAAGTAGTTTCCCAGGAAACATGAAAAGGGAAAGCCCTGTCTGATGTATCTTATTCCTCTGTGAGCTAAAAACTAAATAGCCTTAAACATAAGTAAACTCTGTCTATATATAGCCTCACTGTCAGTCACTGGAGACGACGACATGTTAACTGTTCACTTATCCGTTTAGGTTTTCATGTCGGTGTCTCTGATGAGTTCTGAAACTCCAAATGGTCTCGGTTTCACCTGACCTTTGACATGACAATGCGGTCGTAAATTCTCAACTCTCTGTCGGCGCTGCTCCAGAAATCCTCCAACATCACGACTGGACAATCCTCCAGGCCATAAACCAGGCGGAGGAATGCATGACCGGAGTTCAAATATTCAGAGAGTGAAGATGTTACCACATCGGTGCGACCTGATATTTAAGGTGCAGTAGTGCCTGCAACTCATTCATTCATGCAACAAAACAAAGCTAAACAAAAACACACATTCAGACCGGGAATGAACATCCTAGTTGTGTGTAAAACTCTGGTTGAAAATGCAACATGCCAGCATAAATAATACATATCCGAGTCCGGTCAATTGAAGTGGAGATTGTTTTTGGAACAGATAAGTGAAAGCCTCTTCATTAATAATGAGTGAGGTGGACTGGAGAGGCCCTCAGCTTTTCCACAGAGACTCCTGCAACAGGCTTTTTACTCGTATGAAGCCATTCTTCCCTACAGAGAACAAAAGTAAGCAAACCTAATTATTTTCGCTTTACAAGAGCCGAGCCACAAGTGTTCGTTACATGGAGATTTACAAATCATCAGGGAGTGACGACTAAACAGTTGCACCACAGCAGTGAAGGTATTTTGTTTGACAAAGCAGGCGCCGCCAGCTCGATAACCTGAATCTAAATGTGAGGTATGAAGTGACTCGAACAGCAAATATAGCCCAAGTGAACGAGTTGATCCCTGCGGAGTGATGTACTGAGTATCTTTCCTGCTTAACTGGTGACAGACTCTCGGGTCTTAATCCCGTCTGACCGCCGTCGAGCTGGTGAGGACAAGCATGAGCTGTTTGAGTATGTGTGAGAAAGGAAATCAATAGGTATTACATGTAGGGAAGAGTGTCAGCCTGACCACAGCGTACCTCACCGACACCCAGGGGAGATGTGAATCACAGCTCCTTGTGCCTCGCGGCTGAAACACACTCATCAACACTCATCGCTCGTTGCCCGCATCGCAAAGCTCTAAATCACATCCGTCTGAGACTCCATCAGATTTTCATCACTGCTTTTACACAACATACTGTATGGTTGATCTTCAAAAGGGAAATGGGAAGGTTATTGAGCTGTAATTACTGCGTATCTAAGCGAATGTGCCCAGCGTCAAATTAGAGGAGCGGAATGAATCACATTAAGATCATCAATTCAGGTTTTACCTTTTAATCAAAATGTGAAAAATCAAGATTAATTTCCTCCGGATGCCTTTGATTGTTTGATGAAACATTAACTGTAAATATCCTTCTCTGGTCATTGATTCAAGTGGTGCTTTAATTTATAAATTGTCGGTCCAAATCAAATGAATAAATATGAATACAGATGAGCGAACATAACATGGTGTTATGGAAATGTGACGCCTTGTTTTCAGCTTTAACACTGAGCCATGGAGCAGAGCAGCAGAGTTGTACCCAGGTTACTTTTAAAAGAATCTAATGAGTGACCGATAATCCCAGCTGTCAATCACATATATAACTCTCCCTGCATGAAAATGTCCATAATTAGGCACAGAGTAGATGCAGGGGTCTCATGTCCTCTCAGACCATATGAAGTAAAATATGCCAAATGGGAATATGGAATTTTTGCCCAGTGATATTAAAAATCATATTACACAGTCATAAATGTGTATAGTTTTAGTGAATAAAGTAATTCATGTAGCCAAACAATCAGGTAATTGTTTCAAGTTTTGATTGTGTAACCCATCTCTATCAACAATTGCATCTTTAATTGTATTTACAATCGCATTGTCAGCTTGTGTAATAGTAGACTCACAAAAATCTGCAATTTAAGGGTCTGGTGGTGAAATTTTTTATTCAAAGACACCGAGCACAGACAGATATGGTGCATTCTGACATTTTTATACTAGTTCCAGTTGATTTGTTTAACCCATTAAGACCCAGTGCTACCTTTGTGGCCATTCCCAAATAATTTTTTCTCTATATTAACCTTTCTTAACACCAGTTATTGTCATATTATCTCCTTTGTTTTGCATTTTTTCAGTTAAAATTATGTATTTTCCTGTATTTCATTTACTGACCATGTAGATGTTCATTCAACCTCAGTTTAAAGTTAAGGGTTATGTCGAAAACAAAAGAAAACTGAAAAAAAGTGACAGCAACGATATCATTAACTGAACAAACAAACAAAACAAAAAACAAGCTTCTCCATCCACTATCATTTGTCAAACTCCATGGGTTTTACTGGTGAATCACTGTTGCAGAAGATGACATTGTTTCCATGGTATTGTATGTTAGTAGATGCTTTTGGTCAGCTGTGGATGTTTGGGGCTTTATGGGTTAAATTGGGGGGGATGAAAAAACACATTTTAGTATCAGTGCATTTTCCTTTCCGCTTAAATCACAATATTGTTGAAAACAGTTACAAAAAATGGCTTTCTCACCAAATTGCACAGCCCTAATACCAAGCATCAAAATCTCGTCTCATTCTCGTACTAACTGTTTTCCGCTTATCCGGGTCCGGGTCGCAGGGGCAGCAGCTTCAGCAAAGAAGCCCAGACAGCCCTCTCCCCAGCCATTTCTACCAGCTCTTCCTGGGGAATCCCAAAATATTCCCAGGCCAGCCGAGAGATATAATCCCTCTAGCGTGTCCTGGGTTGGCCCCGAGATCTTCTCCCAGACGGACATGCCCGGAACACTTCCCCAGGGAGGCATCCTCACCAGATGCCCATACCACCTTAACTGGCTCCTCTTGACATTGAGAAGCAGTGGCTCTACTCTGAGTCCCTCCCAGATGTCCGAACTCCTCACCCTATCTCTAAGGATGAGCCCTGCCATCCTGTGAAGGAAGCTCATTTCGGCCGCTTATACTCAGAATCTCATTCTTTTGGTCATTACCCAGATCTCATGACCATAGGTGAGAGTTGGAACATAGATTGACCGATAAATCGAGAACCTGCTTCACCACAACTCACCACATTAGCGTCTGCGTCACTGCAGACGCCACCCCAATCCGCCTAAGTATCAAAATTGTAACTATGATATTCTAATAAAAGGCAGAAGAAGTAAACTGCCCATCATCATACCTGCCCTACCCAATGCTAATAAAATTCAGGACAGTGTTGTTACTTGTTCCTTTCTACAGTACCTGGGCTTTCCCTCTGCTAGTAACACTAAAAATAGGCATTAGTGACCCACATTTCCTCACGGGATTAACCAATCACCACAGCCTGATCTGGTTCAGTACCAGCAGCCCTGGAGAAGCGCCAGCCCCATTCATCACTCGAAAATATGTGTAAGAGAGAGAAGCAAAGAGGTGAGTGGAACAAAGGGGAGAAGAGAGAACAGTGACTGAAAGGTTCAATCGCAAGACAGCCAATTAGAGCGAAGACAGAGATCGATCTGGAGAGGAGGGGACGCAAGGGCAAGGGCTGAGGATGATTACTGCACAGACAAAGCGACATGTGAAGTCCTCTGCTCTCAACTACATGTGCGTCATGAACACACTCACTGTGACTGAGAACACCTGTCAGATTTACTCTTGTCTTGTGTCTGCAGTGATTTATTCAACTCAGACAGTTTTACAAGCCATTCTTTGTCTCGGGGAGGGGCTAAGCCTTTTCATAGGGAACTAACGAGATGAATTACAGAAGCATCCACATGACGTGTCCGAGACTGCAACTCAAAGAAAGGAAAGGTTTAAAGCATGGGAAGAACTGAAAAACAGACTTGGCTTAACTAAATGCTCACTAATTACTCATTACATTATTGCATTGAAGAGATAGTGATTGAAATCAAGTGTCTTTTTACCCCTTTTTCTTCTCTCTGTTTCATGTGTGTTATATTCTTTGATTCTTTTATAATGTCAGATGTCATTATTCACCCTTAGTTTCTTTTTTTGCTCAGACATGGACATTGTGAGGATGTGGTTATCTGCCTCTCGCTGCCCTGTCTCGAAGCCGTACTGTATCTCTGAACATGTGATTGCATTGTCCAATTACATTAAGCAAAATGAGTTCAAAAACATAGAGGAAAAGGGCACGCCACTTTAATTTAGTGATTACATTTTGGAGTCTAAACAATTAAGAACAGAATCATCAGATTATCCAACAGCAGAACTGTTGGTTGCTAATATAAAACCAAAACCCACACTGTCCACATTGTGCTTTGACTGCAACCTTTGTCATTTACACCAACATGAACTTGGGAATATTCATATTTCTGGTGCAAAATCTGCACCTCTTTATGCAAATAAGGCTTGTTACAAAAATAGCCTATTTCACAAAAGGCCAGTGCAAATTGCTGCAAGCAGTTTAATTGGTGATATTAACACCTGATGGAAGCAGGCGTTAACTGACTCTCCTGTTTCACTGCCTCGCACTACATCTCTGACATTTTGCACATCATCTTTGTGAGGGTTGAACGGTATTGAATTAAGTCTGAATGAAGTCGGTATACTCAGTGTCGGTAATTTTAATTTGACTCATCAGACTGCTTTACAACATCTATATATATCTGTGTATCTTTATTATCCTTTTATCCTGAGGTGTATTGATTAAAGTTGTTTCTGCAAAATCACAAATATCTTCAGTGACAACATTGTTTTTAGACTTCGATATAAACCAAATGGGTTTCAGATCAGCTTGAATTAAGTCATTAATAAAATGAGCCTGTTCTGCTACACATTTCAGTCGATTGTGTTATAGAAATGAAATACTATAGAAGAATGAAACTTGGTCTGATAGTGAAGAGCTCTGTGTGCATGTCTCTGCTAATTTAAGACATACAATCTGGGGTTTGTTTTTTTAATTTCTGCAGTTTTTATAATGGACCAATTCTGGCTGACATGCAGAGAAACACCTGAAAGACGAGAAAGTATACTACAAACAAGCAGAATCACACTCGGGTGTGTTTGCACTAGCATATTAGTTTAAAATCATTTGTAAATAGATCCATAAAATGGAGCTGAAGGCAGGTGTAAATGTTGCGTAGTTCCCTGCACCGTTAGCATGCCCAGTCCTTGTTAATGCCTTATTCATCCAAAAGAAACTGTTATTTTTATTTCGTACATTTAGTAAACACAAAGAAAACCCTAATATCACCCGCCTAATCTGCATGAAGTTTTTTTGTTTTTGAAAAAAAATCTATTTAATTGGCAGCTCTTCACATAGAAAACCCAAATTGCTCCAGAGTTAATTTGTTCAGACTCATTCAAATTCCAAACTAAAGCGAGCGTGAAGTCAGAAAAACTAGACCAAAGAAAAACAAGGCATCCAAGAGTGCTCTAATCAAGCAGCTATAACAGCAGCCATGTGCAGCTGAGGAAATACTTCTCCATCGGTTTCCATCCACCAACAGATACAGCAGTGTAAAAACGGGCCGTTCTTAAAAGCAAGAAAGAAATGAGATGATGAGACTCAGAATGTGCCATTCAAGTATTTCTTTGATATAAATTTGGCAAGGCTGCAAAGTAAGTAGAGCAATATGATACAGGAGCTGCTGAGGTTTAAACACATCACCAGGCAGGACATGTGAACTGCACCCAAGCACATGGAACATATTAGATTACAGGACAGCTTGAGAAGGGACTTTCTTATCTTATATTTGTTGCTCCATAGTCATTTTTAGGGGGGGGGGCATTAAAGGTTAAACTGATTTTGCAAAAACATCAACAAAACCAATGAAGACTTAATTGTCAGAGCATAAAGTTTCAACCTTTTTCCAATAAAACACACAACACACAGTCAGCTTTCCAGCTCACTAAAGACCCTGATGCTCATTTCCTGCCACTGAACAGAAACAGCTGATGTATTTGCTTAAAAACATTACATAAACACACAATACTTGAATGGGTATCAATGTATATATAGTACACAGTATGCTATGTCAGCCATCTTGGACTTAGAAAGCTTTCAAAGGAGTGTTTTCAGTGTTCTTTTTCCACTAGAGTATACATAAAAGCCATTGTCTCAGTAAATCAGATGTCCACTAATGCCTATTTTCTGTTGTTCTGCTGTAAGTGGGCTGCAAACAAAGCCCCTTGCTCAAGAACAAGTGCACTCTACTGACTCCTGGGAGGCAAGGTGTGTGTAAAATATAGCAACAGCGAACATGCATTCCCAAAGTGCTCTTCACAGCCATTTAAAACCTCCTTTGTTCCAACTGCGGACAACATGCAAGGCTGCCAAGAACTTGTCAGGTCAAGGAAGGGCAGCACTTAAAACAAGTTTCCGCAGCTAATTCAAAGGATGGAAGAGGGAATCTGAGACAATACTAGACTGACACATAAGCAGCATTTGATCGAGTAACAAATTGATATGGATTATGTCGAGACATAGCTGTAAACACGAGAACAATACATACGTTTTCATTTCACCGGAATCTGCTGAGAGCATTACGTGCTGATGTAGAACCCTGGTATGGCTGTCAAAGCGTCAAAGACCTGCCACGTACAACTTAACATTTTCATTGGTCGCACCAATGCACCTGACATTTAGCAGGTCTGTCTCTACTCTGCAAATCCCCACCCCTTCACTGCATCTGAATGGATCTGACCCTGATATTCTTCTTTGCTGAATATACATAGAAAAAAAAGCATGTTTGTGTGTATGAAACTGCCTTTGGTCCTTGTCAAGGAACATCACAGCCTAAAAGCAAACAACTGAGTGGACGAGTGAGTGTTTTCTTCAAAAGGATAAGTAGAGTCAACCTCTTTTTTTTTTTTTTTTTTTTTTTAAGTTTAATCATGTTTATTTGGGGTGGGGGTGAGAGGAGACTTGCTTGACTTCTTAGACACACAGAACACTAAGTTAAGTCCAAAAATGTGTTTAAAGAATTCTACTTATGGTTCACCACTCTGTTGGTCAGGGTTTTTAACATAATTAGTCATTACATTTTGATGGAGGGCATGTGTTAACAATGACAAGTTCTATTAGCTTGAATAATTGACTTTAAAAAGTAAAATGTCCTAGTATCCTTATCCATTGTTCATTACATCTCTCCCTGGAAGGTTTAACCCTGACCAAGGTACTTCACCAACTGTATCCCAAATTCTAAGTCTAACATCTCCAGCAGATCTGACGCCAAATTCAGGACTAAATCATTTTACTGCAAACAGTGATTTTGTCTTTTTTTAGTGACTTGTGCGTTGCCACACAAGCTGCCCTCATTTCAGTGCAAGGAAGTGACTCTGTTGTGCAGACAAGTCACAACAGAATGCACATGAAGTGTCAAAGTGTTGAACATTTTCTGACATCTGAGATTTTTGAGTTGAGTTTTGAAAAGACAGCTTTGAATTAATGTCTCGTCTGCTGCATTTACACAGTTTGTGCACATTTCTGCGTGGGATCCTCCTTTTGATTTCTTCAATTTTCCCTTTATTTTGGGTGAATTTTTACTTATTTTAACAGAGTCTTATAGGAGAGAGGGTGTTGTAATCTGTACAAATTTGAGAGTCCTTTGAAACATGTATGACTTTAGAAATAGAGGTATATATATTGTATACATTGATATTGTGAAGCTATTTCATAGCTCATATTTGCCTCACATGGCATTAGCTCAAGGGCAAATTTTGTGCCAAAATTGTTTGTTGGCTGAAATAGGACTCAACAATGAATCAAAATACGATTGCAAATGCAATATTTCCAAGGATAATATTCAGATTTGCAAGGAACTGCAATTTTTTGGATGAAGGTACAATGTGTTACAACATACCATTATAAATGAAGCATTGGGGTGCTACAGAGATGCCCCGGCCAACAAATCATTTCCTCCACATTCTTGCTTAGTTCAGACCCCACCAAAAGCACATCATCATCATTTTCGTATTTTTTCCCCCACTAAAAATGAAATGCAAAAATTACAATCACGCCTGACTCATGCCATAATATCTGCAACAATAAATAAATAGTTACGATCTGATTTTTGTTTTTTTTGTTTTTTTTTTTTTGCATCTGGCGCACTGATTAAAGATAGATTCAATTGGACAGGAAATCAAAGATGTGGGTAATATTGAATGCAAATCTAACTACCACAAGAAGTGTTTTAAGAGGTGTGAAATGAACACTAACTGCAGCAAAAACATCCTCCAGTGCTGCAAAGATTAACAGCACAAACAAGCTCAATGGATTTGACCACTGAGGTCTGTGAAAATGCGACACACATAAACACTACATAATGTACACAGTGACTCATAATATTGTATACTTCATGTCTGCGGAGGCCTAGGTCCTGGGTTATGTCAGCGCTGAATTTCAAAGATTCCTGTCAAAGTAATCCCACCCTTCGCCTCTTACCTGACTTGGCTTCGGAGCTGGTCCAGAGCTCACTACTGGAGGCGAGTTTATTTTAGGGTCTTCTTCTGTGGTGGTGACAATCAGTTCCTTTATCTCCTCTATGGTCTCACAAACCTCAAGCACCTGCAGCACTTCCTCCTCCCCTTCCATCACCGTTGGCGACTCCATCCCAGAAACCTCTGCTGCTAAACTTCACAGAAAACCAAGTCCGCTTTGCACAAACATGGTCCCAGAATTCAGCTTTCCATCCCCTGATCCATGCCAGTGTGTGTGACCTCTCTGCTGCCCTGCTGATCTGTAGCCCAGCCCCGCTTTATCCAGCTTTATATAGCACTATCTCCCATGATGCCTTAGGAGGTATCGTATGGGACTGCGCGCTCACTTGCCACATAATGTAAGGGGCTTTATGGACAAAGACAGAAAGCGAGGGAGAGTAAAAGGAAGAGGGAGAGTGATGATCACATGGGATGTCCTGACAGCAGCAGGGAAGGAGGGGGGATGAAGGGATAGATGGACAGAGGAAGAGGGGGAGGGGGTGGGAGTGCACAAAAAAATAAACATGCGAGTCCAGCTCCCTGTAAACAAAATAACACACCAATTAGGTGCCATTGCCATCCAGGCAGAGATGAGTTTCTCCCATCATTCTCTGTTTCTCCCTCCCTCTTTTCCTTTTATCTATCTTTCCCTCTAGGCATCTCCTCTCATTCTCGGTTCGCCTCTTGCCTCAGCAGCACTCTGTGTCCATTGCTTCTAACCCAGTGAGCACTCTGGCATCGCACTGCAGCCACTGGCAATGCATGCTGCATGTGTGTTAGTGTGTTTGGAAGGTGAGTGAAAACCTGTCTGTATGAACCGGTCAGCGGAAGACAAACATACAATAACGGCTGAACTGTACGCCATTGATGGGAGCTGAAACGAAAAAGATGAATGTCTTCTGTTGTTATTGGCTCGTCAACATAATAAGTGTTTGTTATAGCACACAAAAGCTTACATATCTACGAGGACATCCACAACTGTCAGCACATATCCAAGTAACTTTCGTCCTATTTATTTAACAATGCAACAAGACACATCGCCATGCATGTTTTTTTCTTTTTTTGTGGTATTCCCTTTGGTGTGATATTTCATTGGTTTGTTTGTTGTTTAAGTCATTTCAAATGAGGGTCACTGCTCAGTCTTGTCTCTTGTATAAATAAAAGTTGAGTGACTGACTGATGTGGAAAGCTTGTTCTATTGTTTGGTTAAATTTACCTCTAGGTGAGGTCTTTTTATGTTTTGATTGCAGGAGTAGTGTATGAATCATGGAGGGGTGAATAAGGGGTAATAGCGTTCTCACACAGATGAAAAAAAAAAAATGCTAAAATGGGTCACAGCTATGCGTTGGAAGATTAGTAAATTAAACAGGACAAGTCAAGATGCATGCGTAAAAACACTACCATTTATCTTCTGAAACTTAGACAAGCAGAAGTCATCTCATCAAAGTATGAAAATCACAGCACATTTTATCTCTGACGCTGACAATTAAAAAAACTGTAGACCAGTGTAAATGCCTGCGTCAATAAGCAGAAACAGAATCAGCTAAATTTCAACACTATTCAGCAATGAATAATAAATGATTAGAAGTGATGTCTGTGCAGTAAGACACAACACATTAGATCTCATCACCACAGCCTTGAAACCTAAAGGAACTCTTCTAGAGAACTAAAGCCAAGTCATGAACAAGGGGTGATTCTTCCCGTACACTGACCTTACCTCATCTTCAGCCACAGGCGCAAAGATCGTCCCTGAGTTCTATGTATAACACATCTCCAAATCAGCCATGAAAAGTGTAAAGAGTATCTTTTGGTCTCTGCCTCCTGGTTTTCTGCCATCCTCACAGCAGTCAGCGTGGTCACAGAATGCAGCTTACAAGAAGCAGAAACGCACCAGTCAAAGTATCAGGATAACAGTGAAGCTCCATAGGATTCAATCTGCACCAGGACACACTCACCAATGGGTCAAGCTCCCAAATCTGAGAGCTAGAGCTCTGCATCCTCCAGGAGCCGGACATGGCTGTTTATGGACCCTTTGCAGTTTGGGTAGTGAAGCTACCTGTGTGTACCGTGGTCTGCACAGGAATGCCATGGGCAGCTGCTGTTAAAATACTGAGGTCTGGCTGAAGTTGGCGAGCGGCCGACTTCACAAAGCAGCTGAATTTAATTGGGTTGAATGAATTGAGCTGCAGGGACGGTGAATGGCACAGCAGGAGGTTGAGGGCCATAAGTTCACAGATGGGAGAAAGAAGAATGGACTTGTTTCATGTTTTCTTATTTTTTTTCTTTAAACTAACACTGCCATTTGGGGGTAAAAAAAAAAAAAAAGTGCACATCTCAGTTAGTGCCTTTCCTTTACTTACTAGAGGCCTATCATTAATGGATTTTCGAAGACTGATGTAAAGATAGTTTGGAGCAGGAAAAAAACATTTCACAGTTTCAAACAAGTGTAAATTAACAATCTTTTCTTTATTTTGAACTGGATGACTGCTGAATAGAGCATCTAAATATGAATAATTAATGAATAAATGCATTAATAACTTCAGGTAATCAATCATTTATCTGGATCTGAATACAAAATCCATGCATAAATAAATAAATAGGCAACTCTAGAAGCAATTTTACCCATGATTTTCCCTCAAAGTCAGTAATTCTGGTTAGAATGCTGAACAGTACCTCTCAGCCACAGTCAGAGCCAAGTTCTGCTGATACTAATAGTTGGTAAAACTAGTTCTCATACTTATTTCTAATGCAAAAGTGCAGTAAAACTGTCAAAGATGACAAATACCTGTGCACTAGAAGCATCCATACGTTGACTTCATACTGTATGCACAACAAATTTAATGTGGAAGTTTAGGGCTCTCATTGGTCACTATTGTGGTAGCAAAAGGAAACAGACCACCCAACATATAAAAAAAACAGGTGGGATTAACAGTCACATGTTGGGATAATGTTCCACCTGGTCACAAACAACTAGTAAAAAAAACACAAGAAGGCTGGACGTGCAACAGTTGTGCTTGATTTCCGACAACACTACACTGTTGATACTAAAGTGCAGAGTGATTGTTTGGAAATGTACCAACATAAGTATGCAAACTGAGACACTGTGAATATTTCCTCTGCTTGTCATTTGTTTTTTTAAATCATGTTAAGACAGTGTCACTATGTTATCTGTGTTAGCAAAAACTTGATGATGGATGATGACTTAAGACATGAATAATATAAACGAGTGTTGAAGTATCAAATGTCCTGACTTTGGAAGGAAGAAAGTTGAGAGTAAATGCCAGTCATGCCAATCACAAAGACACACCATCTAGAGCCAGAATATGTCATCTCAGGATATCAAACACAAACAGTGAATGTGGACGCAATACATACTGCAAAATCCACTGTCATATACAAGACACCGGCAGCTTTAAACTTCACCTAATCACTTAAAAAATAAGCCCATCTCTACTTTCTTTCTCCAGTAAACCTCGACTTGATAGAGGAGGAAGGTGCTAATGCTCAGAGAATGCTTTCTGGTTTAAAGATATCACATTTCTCATGTTTGACACCTCATACAATGCACACTCCTAAGCCGCAAAGCTGGCATGCTTCATTGACCAGAGCTACTCCAATGCACCTCTCACTATCCACTGCAATATCCAGTTACACACAGCAATAATAACAGGATAAATTGACCCAATTACTGAGATGATTTAGTGCCCTTCCACCTATAGACATTGCATACCTCAGTCCAGGCCACACACACCTCCATTATCCTTCACTAACAGTCAGAGGCAGACTCGACACAGCCATCAACTGATTCCACACTGTTCCACCTAAAGGTTTCACTGCTGAGTGAGCACTCGCAGTATATTTTTCACATTTAACACATGAGTGTACTGCCTGGAGCTTTGGCCTGCCTCCTGAAATTGGAGGAACCTGCTGAAGAGCTTTGTTCAAACATATCAAGCAATCACTGGGAACATAAAGACATGTTTATGATGAGCCGCACTTACAAGTGGCACTGAGATCATGTTGGAGATAGTAAGAGGAGACAGCTTCTGTGATGGGAAAATGGGGCTGCTTTCTGAGAACTCTTTGTTAACAGACTGAATATTTTCTAACATTTTTAACAGGAGGCAGATTAATGCATGGTTTGATTTTAATCGGGCTGTGTTTTAAAAGAGGATGCAATGGAAATGCATAACTCAATACAAGCCAAATATAGCTACATATGTACAATTTTCTTGTGTTAAAGGTGCCATGGCATGGTGGTATTCTGGCGCTGTCTACAGTTTTGTAGAGGTGTCACAATGTTATATCCGCGGGCTTTCTCAAAATGAGTCAGGAAAACGCACAGGAGGCCTCTGCGGAAAATTTCCCAGCTCAGCTCCATCTCCAGTGCGTCGTTTTGGGGGGAGGGAGGTGCCTGAATGGGGGGGCGTGTCTGTCTCTACAGGTTGAGACCACAGCTACATTGCTTCGTTACATGCTAGCAATACTGATTAGCTAGAAATGGCAGGTGAGGCGACCATTACACCGTTCGCATTCGACCCGGAGTCGGA
>JAQQZY010000013.1:7290460-7307692 GCA_030068375.1 Ostorhinchus rueppellii
AGAGAGGTCATAGAAACTCATTTTAAGGATCAGAAATCCCGAAAAGTGTAAATTTTATGCCATGGCACCTTTAAACAAATTCTGTCACTGGAGTAAGCCAATTTTGTTTAGGAGATTTCTTAAACAGACCATAAAACTTGAAGCAATGACGATAGTTGTTTCAGACTTAATATTCTTTACATGAGAGGTTTTGCAAGTTGTCATACTCTTAAAATAAGTACAGTACAAAACAATGTTATTCCTCTCCTGAGATTAGCTTGTTACTAATTAAATTTTGAAAAGACAAAAAAAAAAAACATCAATAACTTTTAAAAAATTATGTATAAATAGCTAGGCAACTGGACAATTAAACAGAGGTAAATACATTTGCATATCAATATGCTATTAAAATGATATTACTTGAGAAAAAGTACATTTCCTATAAACTTTCTTCAAATTTCTTTTTGTTACTTTGTTTCTCACATCTACATTGCATGGTTAGGTGGGACTGAACTGCTTCCATCCTCTAGTAGTTTTTATTGCATGTTTTTGAGATGAGTCATACATCTTTCATTTGCTCACCGTAGTTTCCACTTTCTTCTCACTGATAAAGGCCAGGTGATTGATCTGCTGCAAATAACTCAGCAACTGTGAACACTCAAAAGCCAATGCTATTTGCTCGCAAAGAAATAAAATGGATCAATTAGTTGTTCCATAAAAGCAGCACTGTCGTTAAGACAAACATCCGTCCATAGTTTTAGACACATTTCCATGTAAAGAGATCCCTGTTCTTTTGTAACCCCTACACTGACGCATCATAGACACATCAGAGCCATGAGAAACTTTTGTGCAGGATTGTGAGGACATCCCTGCCTGAAGCGATGCGTTGCTCTGTCAGCCAAGACTCTGATTAAGTCCCAGCAGTGGAGTAATGAGTGCAACACAGTTTGACTCTGAGAAGAGACTGATGCACACAGACACAAAACACTCACATAGAGCAGCATATGCTCGACAGCAGAGTACACACGCTGAGCACACACACAAACACACACGCGGCTTTAAGCTGAGCCTCTTTCTCAGCGGAATTGGTGGCCCTGATTACTCAAACTAAAGCCAAACACTCCCCACCCTGTCAGCAGCACTACTGCAGGCCACGGCATGAATAAGATATGAAGAGCGAAGAACAGTAAGGATGGCTGCGCTCTGTGGCAAATCCTATCATGTGTTAAAATTAGACACACATGCAGACAAAAAAGAAGAGGAAACAGTCACACATACACGGGCACTGCTAACGAGCCTCGCCACAAGGAAAAGTGAGCGCCAAGTAGGTCAGTAACCGAGGATGAACGTCGGTTAGTCTGTGTGTGTTTGTATTTGTCATCTTTTCCCTTCGGCGGGTGAAGCCAAACACTTGATGAAGGCCACAGTGCCAGACAGTTGTTTGGCTCAAAGTGCGGGTCAGGCTTGTGTAAGTCAAGGCTGTCTGTGCGTTAAAAACTCCCTCTTTTGTTCTACTAAATGCGTTTAACCCTTCCCAGCAGCAAGTGTTGAAACTCAGGCTTTCAAAGCACGCTGGTCGAAGATGCGCCCGCATTTCTCAAGTCAGACAGTAAATCAACTCATCACGACCTCATAAAACCAAGCTCTCAATCTATTATCAGAATGCATTGGCACTGTGCTGCGCTATGAACTGTAACGGCATAAATACAGGCTTGTTAGATACATACAAATGTAGCTGGCTGCAAGGAAATAATGGAACATCACAAAGAACATTTTGGATTGCAAGAATAAATACTAGGATGGATTTTGAAAGAATGAAATGCTCGTGAATTCTATAAAAAAAATGTTTTTAAAAAGTGCCATTTCCAGTCAAGTGTGCTGTTGTAAAAATTGCATACAGTCAAATCATTTATCTTCCACTTCTCACATTAAAGCTGAAAAATTGAGACTCCTCTGATGCAAGTTTTCTGTTCCTCTGTGCAAGATCCCTGCAATAATCTATTCTGCTGTATATTATGAATCTTTCAGGTGAGATTATGGTTTCAAAGAGCTACAGGTGACAATATGAACACCCTTAACAGCTCTTAGATCATGTTAGGTTAAGAGAACACCACAGAAAACCTGAAGAAACAAATTGGCAATCACTCATTTTCTTTCACGGTTATTGTTATTGGACAAGAACTCTTGTATCCCTCGAGTGCTGTGTCATGTTTTAACTTGCAGTCAACCTCCCAAGCTGTCGTGATACTATCTAATCTACTTTCATCTTTTATCCCAAGCTAAGAAACATAATCAGATGGCTGGTATATGAAATATAAATAAACCCATATGGTTCTTGACAGCACAGACAACATTATTAGCATGACTTTTTCTGCACTGATACGCAAACAAGTTCTAATGTCCTACCTTATATTTCTCTCGTAACAAGTAATCCATCACATAGTCCATTTTTGGAGCAGTCAATCACAGACAGAAATATGTGCATGATATCTGGTGGTAGACTCTGAATTATGACTGACAGCTAAAAACAGATAAACTGCTGTTTAGGTTTCGGCCTGGTCCATTCTGACAGGGGTCATTGAAGCTGCCAATCTACCTTGCAGTGAACCGAATCAATAACTGACCCCTTTGCGAGAGTAAAATACAGCATCTGCAACTGACAACAGGGGGAAAAGTCAAGTTGTGATGACCGGGGAAGAAGCCTGCTGCATCCATATCCTATCTCCAGCATTTGTTAATAATAAAAATCCTGAAAGCTACTGCCTAGACCTTACCCAAAATGGACCAGCCCTTCTGGCTTTTACCCTGAAATAGCAGATGGCCTGTCCTAGCCAAGGCAGATAAACACAATTATCATTCCACTTCATTTTGACTAGTGACTGATAAATCTGCTCTGCAAATCCCTTATAAATCACACAAGCAGGACTGAGATGACATCCAAAAACAAGGGGCTGTGGATAACTTGGCTTATTAGGATTAAAGCAAATAAACGGGGAAGACGAATGGCCAGCCTTACCTGGACCTGTTCACCACGGACAGAAGAGTCGCCCAGTAGCGGTTCTGCGGGCGGCGTGTTAATGGTAACAGACTTTTCCGAGCGGCTGTCTTTACTGCGGGGCTTGTGGCGGTCTCGGCTTCGTTCCCTGAAAACAGGAAAAAGAGTGATGATCAGATTTATTGATTTTGAATTCACTATGTGAAATGCTGCTCAAGTGATGCTCAAAATTGTCTAACCCCTACCGCGCATGAGATTTACCTTTTTTTTTTTTTTTTTTTTAAGTTATTACATACACTAATTGGGCTGGAGCAGAATAAAGGGGCTTGTGAGATCTTATTCTGTGCCTTCCTGTACTATCACAAACCTCAGTTTTATCTCAAATAAAAGCAGCATCTCCTTCAGTCTGACCTCTTGGCTTTTACTGGTCAGTATCTTCATGCAAATTTCCTGCCTGCATTTATGAAAGCAGCCCAATGACAATCTGGTAAAAAAAAAAAAAAGTGCACAATTTATCGTTTCAGTAGTCATGTTGGGGGGGGTGTGAAGTGTGGGAAAAATCAGTTTCACAGAATTATTTCAGCTACTAAATCAAATACTTTGTCCAACAGTGTATCAGACTGATAATTTTCCTTTTAAGAATAACAATAACACTCACTTGCTTTTGTTGAGAGCGAATCAAATTATGTAACAGTAATTTAAGAACAGAAAAACATCGTTTGCCCTAAAATTAAAAAGTCAAAGTAGTCATTTCAAACGTTAATATGCTCAATCCATTCAACTTAATTCTATTCATGTTAACAAATGAAATTCCTGTATTTTTAAAACTACAATATGTATCACAGAAAACCAGAGTTAAAAAAGTCAGTTTGAGCTCACAGTTTATCATCATATTGCACAGACCTTCTTTGTGATTTCTCAGCAGCAAACAAACCAGACAGAAAAGCATGATAAACAGACACAGAGATACAGTATATATACACACACACACAAGTGAGTCCAGGGACAATATGAGAAAAAAAAACAACAGATTCTGTTTGAGACAGATAAGACCAAAGCTGCTCTCTGTGTGAAAGTGAAGAAATTAAACTGCGCTTCCTTTCTTCTCTAATTTCCGATAACTGCAGATGGATGTATGAAGCCTTTGTGAACTCTGCCCCACATACTGCACTACCCATCCCACCTCCTCCTCCTCCACCACTCTCGGCTCTCTGCGAGGCCCTGGTCCCTGTGAGCTCCACCATATGAGCTCCATTAGACGGCATGACCTTCTGCACTCGCCGCCCTAATCCTGTATAGAGCATGAACACTGGGTCTGTGCGTCCTCCACCCAGCACTGCTGCGGCCACATGGCACAGTGCCCCGCTTTGCAGCTCCATTACCACAGAAAGGCTCAGCAGCCCCAGTTAATCCCTCATCTGTCTCCTTCCCCTCTGGCTGACATCTTAGATAATCTACATATTGTACATTTTTATCACAATACAAACATTTGTCTGACGTTTGGTGCTGCCGATGCAGAATGCAGGAATTTGCGCGAAAGCTAACAATCTATTATCATAGATGCTGAACTGGACCCAAAAAATAAATAAATAAATGATGAAAAATAAAATTACTTCCCTGCTGCAGAGGATAGAAGGGCTGTTTTCTTGCTAAATGCTAATTAAGTTTCCTACAGTCTCTAAGCTTGTTATTTAATGGTAATCTCGTCTTTTGTATGAGCAACATTACAACACAAGTGTAACAAATCTAATTTCCACGACACAGGAGGGTTTTTAGTGTTGCTCTCTTTACAGGCTTCATTAGGACACTCTTAACTGCTTAAGCACAATCGAGACAGAGCACAAGAAAACAGGAATATAAAAACCACCTGACTGACAAATAGCTCAGGCACATAAATAATAACTCTAAAGTAACCATTGATTACTCTCTCACACAATTCATATCCATTATGTACAGTACAGGATATCCTGCCTGCTAACTAATGGAGGAAGCAGTATGATGGACAGCAGTGGAAATGCTGCAGTTGAATAGAGTACATTGGATCCAAGTGTTTGGATTAAAGGGAGTTAACCCGACTGTTTTCCGCCTCTATTCTTGCACTTCCTTTTTAGCCTCGACTGCGACTCATGTTCCAAATCAGCACACGGTGTAAAAACTCCTCTCAGCTCACAAACATGATATTAACACTGTCACAAACTGCACATTAGAGCACATGTCAGAGCAGTATATTATTGTTTTAGTCCCAATCCCGGTGCAGTGAGAGATAACACATTTTCCATTTCCAGCTCAATGGCCTCAGGCAACTTTCTCCAATGACAGAGTGACTGACATATTCTAATCGAATAAATCCAGGGGATTAGGAGTGTGTAAGCCTTCGTATAACAGCCTTACTTATTGCTTTAAACACTACTAAAGCTATTGTCATTACTGTAGAGATGGTTATTCCTGTGAGGGTAATCATCAGTCAAATGTTGTCTGACTCTTAATTGCGAAGGAGCAGACGAGGAGGAGCAGCAGGGCTTGAAAAGCAACAATCCTCCAACAAAGTCATGAGCAGAATAATAAGATACACTTGATGATAAGTAACAGAACAGTGGCAGATACTTGAAAGGAGTGAGGATTGTGATATAAAAAAAACCCAAAACTGTTCATTGTAAGTACTGGGATTCACTGAATTCAGGTGTTTCATGCCCAACAGTTAACACAAGCAACATAACAGATTTACGCTTCAAACACTTCATGTTTATGGTTAATTCTCGTTACGTCATCATCTATGACACTTACAGAATACTTTATCTTAATTTTATTCAACCACATTTATCATTACTTTCATTATTAGAATTGTACGTGTTCTACCTCTACATTTCTAAAATATTTGTCATGTTCTGGTCATAAACACTATTTTGACTCTTTGAAAAACAAGCCTTTAAACATTAAAGAAATATGGATTTGACATTAATGACAATACTTGTTCACAAAAACTGACGAACATTTTGAGAGTCATTTCAGGTCATCAGGATTTGGAAGTCCTTCAAGCTGTAAATATTTGTGTCCATATAGTGTGGTAATATTAAGAATATTCCCTAAATATTCTTAGTTTTTCTTACAACTGTGGGCTATGATAACAGACCTGAATCATACAGAATCCAACACCCTGATAATATGACAGGTTAAAATGTGTTAAGACGGATACAGTAGGATATAGGATATGAGTTCATGGAGAGCAATCAGTGCATAAAAATACAAAAAGAACATGACAAAACTGAACAAACAATAGGAATAAAACAGTTTTGTCTGGACAGATCCTTTTACAGTCTCCATTCTTTGTGGAAATATACATTTAAAATATAAATGAACAGATATTCAGTTCAATTAAATTATGTTTTATGTTGCATATCTGTGTTCATTACCTGTTGCTTATTTAATTTGTACCTACCTATCAGCTTCTAGGGAACAGGATCAGGTTTTTCCCAATGTTTCTGAGGGTTTTGGTGGGGAGGGGGGTGTGTGATTGAAGATTTTAGGTGAAGATTTAAACTTGTTTGACTAAAAACCGCACTAATTTTCACATCATTACAGTTTTTTCCACACTTTACCTTCTTTTAATTAAAAAAATAATAATTTATGACTTACAATTATGACTAATTATGAATTAAGCTATGACAAATAAGAGATATCCCAAAAAAATTTAAAGACAAAACTGAGAAAACAACTCCACTGGAGAAACCATTAGATTTTGGAGATGATGCTCTCTATATTGATCCTGCATTAAAACTGGCTTAAGTGGTGCCCAAAATAATTGGATGATGCAGTCAAGTGAAAATCCTGATCATGTTTTCCAGATCTTGGGAATAAGTGAAGATAAATAATAGAAGAAAAAAACAAAAACTGTTCTTACCTAGGTGTTTAGGATTAACGTTATGTTCAGTTACAGATCCACAGCATCATTATTACATTGGCCTTTACTCATCAGTCGACCAGAACAGCAAAGCATGACTCACTGTGGAAGTCGTGATGCATTCAAGAATAAAACTAAAGGTAACACCTGGTCTCGGACTCCACTACAATTGGGAGGCTGCAAACCTGATGACTCTTGGCTACCAACAAAGATCCAAAGTGTGAATAACAGTGTGCAGTGTAAATACACACAGACAAAAACGTACACAGGCGTCCAGACCTGTGGGCATCCAGGGAGTGGTTTGAACAGATCAGCCTCTGTCTACCTGTCCCTCCCCTCCCCCAGCCAGTTTTCTTATTCGCCCTTCGGCAAGCTTCTGGGGCAATCACACAGTGTGGAAACCTCCTTCTCAACACACACACACACCTTCTCCTGCTTCCTCCCCCTTCCCACATCCTCTTCCTGCCTCATTAGCATGCAGCAGCCTTGTTGGTATTCCAACAGCGTACTGTGCTATGATTTGATTAATGGAATTTGACTTCCAGCGTGGATCCCTGAAATGGGTATGGCTTTTTGGCGGAGAGGGGAAGAGGGAAGGGTCCTGTGAGGGCAGAGATACATGGTGAGCTTGGGCCGAGTCCTGCCAATTAGGCCCTGGAAGCACAGTTTCCTTCTAACACCTGAGGATGAGTGTGTCTGTGATCACATTCTCCGCCTCGCTCAGGGGAGACAGGATCACACTAAAAACTGAAGCCAACTAGCGGGGTACGCCAAACTGTCTGCGGACCAATTTGTTTTCCTTTTGGCTAGAAGGCCAACCCACACACCTGTGTGACACAGAGCTTTGTGTCGACGCAGAGATTTGAGCCAACGGCACCGTGGGACGCTTGGCCGCAGCCAAATGGGTAGAGTCCTAAAGCCAAGTAGAAACTGAGCAACCAAACGCTCAGCTAAATCTTCCCAAACTCATAAACAAATACAGGGAAGCAATTACAGTCTGTGTAAAGAAAATTAAAAGACTTGATACATTCTACTGGTAGTACACAGTGCAATTAGACTCACCAATGGCTGCTGGATACACAATACAAAAATGGAACATTACAATTCTACTATATTTTAATTCATGTACAATCCCATGAAAATGAGGATGGTGTTTTTGTTTTATGAATGAGCTGTTTAGTTCTATAAAATGAGCAAGTCATTGTTTACAGAGTCTGCAATGATTCTCTGCAAATTTTTCAGGTTGGAGGCAGTGTTAAGGTGGATTAATATCACCGACTACATTTCATTAATTAACCCATAAAGACCCAAACATCCACTGGCAACCAAACACATCAACTAATCTAACATATTTAATAACTACTGAATCACTAATCCTATCACTACATGTAAATATTTGGTGGAAAATGCAGTTTATCATCTTTTCATGGTCATCGGGTATGACCCATTTGGACGTTCAGAGGCTCTATAGTGAACGTGGAAACACCGTCTACAACACTGATTCACCAGTAAAACCCATGGATCAATGACAGTGGATAGAGGCAATTGGTTTGTGTTCAGTTGTTCCTAATTTAAAGTCAGTTTTTCTTCAGTTTAGTCTTTAATTAGAATTTACTCTGAGTTTTCATGAACACCTAAATTCAATAGAGGAATTTAAATAAAGGAAAATGCATGATTTACAGTGAAAAACGCAAAATACAGAGGATAATATCATGATAAATGTAAATAAACCACAAATGTTTAAACAGAGAGGAAAAAATGCGTTTGGGAATTGCCACAAAAGTAGCACTGGGTCTTCATGGGTTAATATCCACTCAACCAAAAATTCTCCAGAACAGAATAAGTACTCGCTGCAACATGGGACTTCCATATTTTCCACTTAAATATTTGACTTATTGAGTCAAACTCAGTAAGTCCTCTGCTACAGTGAGTGCAGTCATTTTCATCAGAGGAGCAGTGGGTGTGATAAGCACTATTCTGTTCACCAGGATTAACTTCATCCAGATAAGTTCAGTCAGATGACACATTCTGGTGACAAATAACATATTAGCTCTGTAAATGTGCCTTAATCCACAAACATGAGAGCTTGCACACTTTTCTGCAAGTGTTTTAAATTTGTTCTGCATCCACAAATGGGAAAACTACCTTTTCTTTTTAAACTTGTGTCGTACATTGATGATCAATAATTAAATTTGTCCCTTTTCACTGGTATTATGTTATACATACATATTTTTTGAGAATACTAATATTCTATACATCCTCATATTGCATTATTTGACTATCTGGGCCAATTGAGGCTTGAATGGAAACACCTTTCTTTTATTACACCTTTTGCACATAAACTAATGTATACAAAATGTATACCATGTCCTTTACAAATGCACTGACCCAAAGAGATGTGTCATCCATGAGTTTCCACAGAGTATTAGAAGTGTGAAAACTGTGTCAGTGAATTTGCGTAAATTACTCTGTGCAGTATGAATCCTGTGCACTCCCTTATAATTGGAGTCACACCAATCAAAAGAACCCATTTTCCACATGAGCAGTCACTAATATGAGACTTTCAATTTAATAATCAGTTAAATACTAAAAATGACAGTGAAGGAGCCAATCTTTTGGACACAAGTTTCCTACTTGTGGGCTAAACAGTTGCAGAGTGAGTCAGATAAACTACGTACATACCATGCAGCCTGATTTAATTTTGCTATAAAAGCATCTTATTCATTTCAAGAGGTCATGTCATAAAGCAGAATCAGTCAAAATCACATTAATGCACTTCTACCCAGTTCATTAAACAACCCTGGATTTGGGCTTCATACAAACGAACGGGCATTGCTCTTATACACATAATTACCATAAGCCTTCTTGAGGAATACTCTCTTGCTTGAGTGCAGCTGATCTTGGTTCGAGGGGAATTAAACAGATTCACTACATGCAAATACAGGAATTGGTGTCATCAGCATGTTTGGCCTCATCCCTTTGCAGGAAGCATTGTCCCTGAACAGACCTCCACTCTGCTAAAACCCAAGAGACAACAGAATCTTTTGTGTCTTGAACACCAACAGAAGATTGTCTGACACAGTAGGGGGAGGAAAGGCCAGATATGAGAGGAGGCAATGCCAAATGCTTCCACTAATGAAGGCCTAAGCCAATCTAATTCTTTTTTTCTCCTGTATTCTAATCATTTTAGGACAAACTCATGAACATATACAATAGCAGTAAGTAATGTTTGACAATATGTACCAATTCTATTGAAAATCAGGATATTTAATAGTATTTTATAGAAGATTAAAGGAAATCTGATCTCAACATCAGTCGTAAATCTCTCTAAATATGTGAAACAAAGCCAATATCAAAAAAATAATTCAGAGAAAGTATGTGGAGTTAGTTTTGTGGAAAAGATGTGGCTTCCTCGTGACACAATAACCCAGAATTGGCACATTTTGTAAATACTAGGCTGTAGTAACATGCAGCTAAAGGCAGAAGGACAACTTCATTCAGTAACTGAAATAACATCATTGGGTGCAGGATGTCCACAATACTAAGGTCTTGTTTTAAAATACTAAACTTTTCTATGTTTACTCTTGGCATCAGTAAGACTTTGGGAAACAATGACAAATTTCCACATTCACAGCCTGTTTAGGTCTTATCAGTAAGTTTGCATCCTTGCCTGACAAGTAACTTCCGTGTCACATGATTTTTCCAGATGAAGGTGTTGACAACCAACTTTTAATTTACCACAGATACTGTCTTTTGTGTTTTGTAATGCAACAACTTACTACATTAACAGCAGGGAAGCTGTAATTCAAGCCAGCAGACAGAGCATTTTCACAGCAGACATTTTGACTTGCTTCGGCAGAAAACAGACAGGTCCAACAGATATCATCAAAAATGGCTGCATCCCACTTAAGTGCATTAGTCTGAGGACACTAAATCGTACACACTGATTTACTGTAAACCCTCTTGAGGAAACAATATAGAACAGAACCATCCATTTTTGTCAGCCACACCAGTACTTTGCCTGTTTTTAGAAACCAAAATGTCAACTAGGAACAGTGTTTTCTTTCTCTATGTCAAGGGGAGTTATCTGCTCATGTGACATGTGTTTCAGGCATGCTAGAGCAGATGGATATTATTTCTGGAAGAAAAAGGAGAGCATGAACAAAGATCATTCTGATTTTAAAACATTGGTTTAACATAGAGTATGAATGTAGCCTGTGTCACTGCAGGCAGATTGGTAAACTTATATTCTTATGTCGATATGCATTTTCAAGTTGGCTCTTTGCTTAGATCAACAGCTAGATAGAAGTTGGAAGCAGCTACCTTTATTTTCATACTTTACAACAAGCTGAATGTCATGGGCAATAATCTTCATTTTATTATTTTCTATAGATACTCAATGTGTAATATTTGCACATTTCCATTTATACATACATTTATTTGATATGTAGTTCAGAGATATACAATGGGCTACAACATACTTCGCTGTTATGCATCATTGTGCTAAAAAGAAGATGCACGATACAATACAATAAGAACCTCCTGATGTTACTGTAGATTTATCCATATGGGTGCACGCATACAAGTGTCAAACACACTGCTTCCGTAACACACTGCTTCCGTCCAGGGTATTACAGTAATTAGACAACAGTAATGCAGAACTGTCTCATGCATGGCACCCCCGTGTGTAAAAAGATTACCTTCAGATGAGGATGGCAAGGGGTTTCAAAGACAACAATTTGCTTTTGTTTATCAAATTAGAGCCCAGCTGGTGGCTTTGGCACAGTTCTGGACAGAGCAGGGCACCAGAAAAAGTGCCTGGCAGGGATGCCCATATGTTCATTTCAATCTTCAGTCACTGAGGCTGGGCAATATAGTGAATTTATGTCATTAATCAAGTTTTCTGTCAACCATTTGAAAAAAAGCCAAGGTTTTTGCAAGATATGTGTTGTAAGTGTATTGAGATTTACATATCAGTGCTTTGAATGCACAGTAATTGTTGGTGCATCTCAAAGCATCACATCCTAAGCTCTCAGCATGATTGCAGATGGGTGCACTGACATCAGTTAATACAAGGTAAATGTGAACTCCCTTTTATCTAGAAATTGCTTGGAAATATCAGACTACAACTGTTTAATATCAAAAGCTTTTTTCAATACTAGAGATGGTGTGACCTGTTTCAGTGTGTAAACACAACTAAATCTTAATGTATATGTTTCTACAGTGAACAGAGACATTTCCACCACTCTACAGACAAAAATCTCAGTGTTGTTCTTTTCAGTATCACGTACCGTTCTTAATTTTAACTACCAATGCAAGCTCAAAATAAACCTTGATGCAAAGTCATTTTCTTTCGTAAATTCCACACCTTGTAAATGCAATGCAATACCAAAGAGCAGGACATGACCGTTTGTAAAGCTTCAGAGATGTGGGAATAAAAAAGGAGGCATAAAGCTCTCACTGCCACCATCATCGCCACCACTTTCCACACTGACCTCTCCCCCCGATCCAAACCGAGTGAGGGTGCTTTTGACTGTGTAACTTTGAGCCACAAGGGCACATTCCATCTGTGGGGAATGCGAATGACCGATACGCCTGCGCCGATCCATCCTCCGAAAGCACTGAGGAATCCATTTAAGAAGACAGGGAGAAGACGATACAGAGAGGAGGTCAAGAGTGAACGAGACAGGGGCAGATGCTTCTTCACAATGGACACATGGGAGCAGAAAATGAGTGATACGACGAGAAAAAGGAAGCAGAGCAGATAAAGAAGACAAGAGAGATAAGGGAAGTGAAGGGAAATGAGACAGCGATACAAAGAGAGCACTGGGAAAAAGTGCTCTCATGTTTCCAAAGGTCCTTAAGGGAAGCATAGTCTCTCAAACTGCGACAGGTGGCAGCGAATAACATAACAGATATATGGCAAGCAAACAGGAGGGGGCCGCCGCTGACAAGGGAGGGGCTGTTGTGGAACAAGAGCCTCCTCCTCCTCTCGTATGGCCTCCCCTCATCTCCTCTTAGGCTCTCCACGTATCCGCTGAGCCATCAGTCAGTCAAGCCTCTTCAGCACCTGTCTCCTGCTGCCTTCCTGAGGCCTGTCAACTGTGGCCATTTCACTGCTGACAGCATAATGTGCCTACGCTAGCTGCGGACTCCACCCGCCCACAGAGGCAGAAAGACGGACATGAGAGGTGGGATCAGAGAGACGGACCCAGGGACAGAGTATGGTACAAAGGAGAAGCAAGGCCACACAGAATAAAGACACTAGTGTTAGAATAATCAACGAAAAAGGAACAATATTAGAAGTGTACAGCTGTGTTAGTCTTAACAGTCCATTTTTATCTTGCTGAAATGAACTCGTAAAAAGAAGGAAATCATGTAACATCAACATAATCTGTAAGTAAACTGGGAATTTTGACAGATCTTGAAAAATTAAGGCTACTAAAAATGTTACTTTTCTCAAAATATTACAACTTTTTTATAATAACTCGAATTTTTCTTAAAACATACAATCTTCTCTTTACTATATGAAGTACAGCACAATTTTATGCTTGTAATATTAGGACTTACTCTCAAAATATTAGGACGTTAATGCAGTCCTAATCTTACTTTGTAATATGGGCATGAGGGAAAGATGTAAAAATGCAGGGATTAAAAATGCAAAGCCAAGATAAAGAATGAAGGAAAGTGCTGTATTTAAATTGCATATTGAAACATGAATATATTTGATGATTTTTCGCCTTTAATTCAGAACCTTTTAATTCATTTGTATAAAACTAATAGAGGTTTATCAATGGCTGATACTGATTTTTTTAAACCAATATCCATTGCTTATATCATGTATTTTTCTTAACGAGACTCAAAATGGTTGAACTTTAATGACGGTTTATTTGTCAGTAGATCTATTTCCACGATATGCAAAAACCTCTGGACATCTTTGACTGGTTTTAAGATACATATCAGTCTTTTAAACCCCAAATCACTGCCTTAAAACCCCCTCCTCTTTGTTTAAAGGTGCTATCTTCTAGGTTTGTCTCAGCTGGTTAGAGTGTTTCTGCAGATCAGAATTACCACATCCTGTGCCATATTCACTCTCCTTCCCTGCCTCCTTGCATGTGAAAGGACATAAAACAACACCCAGAAGACAAACACTATTGGCATAAAGAGTGTGATTTGTGACACAATGAAATAAAGGGAGAGTAATACCAAGCAACAGATGTTATGTTGTCACATGAAACGGTCTTAACCCATAAATAAGTACTTATACCTACAGCCCTCATAGCAGTAAGTAGACTCGCTTGTGCAATGATAAACCCTGCTTCTATATCCATAAATATCTCTAAGTCAGGGCAACCACATGTCAAAGCCATCCTGTGACCTCAGCACAAAACACTTCATATTTATTTATTCAATCCGACTCAACCCTCACCATTGAGAAGCTGTAGCTCCTTTTAGCAAACCCTTTTCATATAAACATCCTTGAAGGTATTTTGTCTGGATGTGATATGATGCGTTTATCTTTTTGTATTCCTTTTTATGTCTATATGCACATGCAAGACAGAGACTAATTTCTCTTTTTCGGTTGCAAAAAAGGAGACAATAAAGCAAACAACTCAATTCAGTTCTTCACATGGAGTTAAGATGATGGTGTTTTTTCAGTAGATATGAAATCCTAATATTTTAAACACTAAAGAGCATAAACACAGCAGGATTTTTGACTCACCCATGCCTATGAGATCCCCGGGAACGCCCAGAGTAGTAGGAGTAGCCCGAGTAGGTGGACTCAGTGTCCATGCTGATGCAGTCCTGCACAGGCAGCTGGCCCCAGTGCTTGGCTCGACCGCTGGCTGACGCAGCGGAAAAACCTTGTGCGCGGACCTTTTCGAGCTGGAGGTGACCGACTCGTTCACTCAAGAGAGTGACAGAGGTGGCGAGCTGTCGGCAGTGTCAGGATGGAAAGCCCTGGGAGGAAACATCAACCTGAGCGAGGACAGGAAGACAAGCGGACAATCTGAATTGAAAATGTGAAATGCCTGGGAAAGTAGCCCACATTTGACTGTTACAGACAGGAGGCGCCAACTGAGAGACTGACAGAGTAAAAAAGAACACAAATGCATTCTGAGAGACAGACTCTGAAAACGAAATCAACAAATCAAGTCACCCACACTTTTAGCAAATGTATTTTTATTATTTTTGTCCAACTTTCTCTACAATGCATGAACAAACATAGTGCAGTTTGCAAACAAATGCATTCAGTTTTGCAAATTTAACAAATACTGTACATTTTCAAAACATTATAATTAAGAGCCAACTACAGCTCGTCTTACCATATGACATATTTCAGAGATTTCATATATTGTTGTTTTTTTTTTAAATTTCCCATTAAAATACCCATAAAACAAATTAAATATCTACAAAGTCATCATTATGCTCCATACACCATAGAATAGAGCCATCATAAGGAGATTTAGGTCATTTTACTTTACTTAAGGCCTGTTTCACTGTCAATGTCACACAATCATGTTTCTTCACAGGAGAAGCCAAATTCCTTGTGTGATCATTGTCAGGTATGTCTGTTAAACTGATGGCCATGAAAAGCTGTGAGAAGACCTATCCTGTTCATCAAATAAATAGTAATGGCAAAAGTTGATAAAACTCACTTCATCTGATATTTGATGTGCTCAGAGCAACCATCTGAATGTTTCATGAACACGATGAAATATCATGTTTCAGAAGCAAAAAAGGTCAAAATCGTCAGATCTGCCAGGTGCTCTAATCATTTTTGCCACTACTTTATTTCCGACACAGGGTTCTGCCAATTAATGCATGCCCTTTAACATTTTAGAAAAAATAGAGATATTATACCTCAACACACTTCTGAGAAAATCATACAGTTCTTTGTTCTTTTAAGAAGCCGTAGTTGTTTTAGAAGTATATTGTGCAAGTTTTCAGGTAATTAATTCCCTTCCCTTTATGTATAAGCACTTAAATATGTTTGTTTTTATCTCCAACTGCATTAAAATCTATCTTGTTGAGACAAACCTGCATGCTGCCAACCCTGTGCAGCTCTCAGGAGGTTCATATTCCAGCTTGTTTGAGATAAAAAGAGAAACTGCTGCCGTGAAACAGCAATTTGCTTTTATTCCCATATGGCTGACAACTGTTGTTCAGAGGCAGTCTGCAGTCTTTGACACACTGCAAACAATTTAAGCCTGACACTGACAAGCTGTAAGACGACGAAGACTGCGGCGAAGATGAAAAGCTCCTTTTTCACAGGAAAACTTCAATAAGATGGAGGAGCTGCCAGTGTGGGAGCAAGTCTCTGGGAGTTTTGGATGTGATGGTAAACTAAAATAAGATGAATGACGGCTGAACAGTGTATCCTTAATTCACGTATATGTCATATCTTTTAACAAAGTCAATGTATCAAATATAATTCTGATGATGAGTATTGAATTTTTATGATATAGCCTAATCCTGAGATAAACTGCAAGCTCAGAAGAAGGGGTGGAGGATACAATGAAAAGCATTGTTGGGCAGGACATGCGTCATTTGGAAATAGGGCTGCAGAATATTGGCAAAACTTGCGATATGGATGTACAGTATTGTGATAACAATAATATTGTGATATTTTTCGTTCACCTAAAGAAATACCCATTTCACCTCAGAAAAGTGTTCCTTAATGTTAAGATGAGCCAATTGTTTGTATGCTGACTCAATTATTTAGAATTTAAGACAAAATACTAAGACAAATTCTGTCCGAAAACCTGCTGATGCTGCTACCACAGACTGGGCTCGTCCCGATCCGGTATTTGGATTCGCAAAAAATGCATATTGGTATCGGATCGGACGGCATGGAAAAATTCTAATCCAGACTCCCGACCCAGTTCTTTCCGATCCGGGTTTTCCAGCGCACCGATTTAGATAATCCATTCCATTTTTTGCTGTCGTTTCCCTAAAATCCGGTCCGCATTTTCCAGCACACCTTCAACACACCAGCATAAAGGCTGATTTATGGTTCTGCGTCGATTTTCGCCGCAAACCCCCTTCGCAGAGCGTCTGCGTCGCTTGACGCACACCTCCACAAAATCCTGACGACGTGTCGAAGCGACACAGATCGCAAGGGCTGCGATTGGTCCGCGCTATATCATTTCCGGTTCTCTGCTTTCCGGTTCGTTCTATATACAACACCGCCATTTTTTAAATTCTTGCAGTTGAAGATGGACCAAGCAGAAGACCGACTCATTGAAGAAGTCAGGAAATATAACCATTTGTACAACTCATCCTCCCCGAATTACAAAGACAGTCAGATATCTACTAATTCTTGGAGGGAGCACTCTGCCGTAACCGGAAAGTAAAC
>JAQQZY010000013.1:7334655-7346252 GCA_030068375.1 Ostorhinchus rueppellii
AGATAGATAGATAGATAGATAGATAGATAGATAGATAGATAGATAGATAGATAGATAACTGTTGCTCGACTGTAGCAGCTTAACCGTGGCCCTTCCTCGGTGAAGGGTCTGATTCCCACTGGGGCCACCCATGCTTAAAAAAAAGCTTCACTCTTGATAATCTCATGTAGCTGCGATAAAAGCATCCACACATCCCCCTGTTGATACGTGACTCATCTACAGGCCTTTTATAGCACAATCGATGGGCATGCGCCTATATCACAAATGAATATAAATATTTGGATCTTTTGCTCATACCATTTGGCAATATTACATCTTGGTGCTTGCTTGCTCATAAATTTCCATCTCTCCCATCCCTCCTCTCTCTCTCTCCTTCTCTCTCTCTCTCTGGGTTTCCCACGGGAGGTGCCAGACGGCCAGTAATTTGGTTGTCTTGGCTCGTCTGGAGTAACACCTGCCCCCTCTCTGGGGAAGGGAGAGAGCCTTTCAGCCAGGAGCACACATGTAGGCTACCACTGCCTTTAGCTGCTGACCACTATGTGTGTGTGTGTGTGTGTGTGTGTGTGTGTGTGTGTGTGTGTGTGTGTGTGTGTTTATACAGTAACAGAAGGGTGAATTTTTTCTCCTATCTGTATGCAAAAGTAGGTTTGCACTTATATCACCCATGTGCATGAGTGTGTGTGTACAGTAGGTTGCAGTCATATGCACTTGTGTTCAGAAAGCCATGTGTGCTGATTTGCATGTCATCACCCTGCACGTATGTCACCGCGTGCACACGGTACGCGCGTGCCCGAGAGTGACGTCACCCTTACCCGTACCGATCATTCCTCAAACCGGTCCCACAGCCCACTGTACCCACTGGGATGCAATGTTTTAAAAATGACAGACACTTTTTTTTTTTCAAGTATTTCCGTTTTAATTAAAAATAACACCGGAAAATATGAAAAGTTTGTCCATTAGAAACCAGCTGTCACACGATACCTCTACTACAAAAAGATCTGCATAAAGCAACAAGTAGCCTACACAACCCTGAAGAGACAAAAAATCTTTGGATAGAGGATATGTTCTTCTTTTTCTTCACTATAAAATTACTTATTGGATTTTACAAAGCAGAGACAAGTAAATTAATTAACAACCAATTGGTCTAAATAAACCACCCACAGAAATCAAAACATTGAAGATGATAAATTATAAATCAGGCTATTTCTTTTTTTGTTTTGTTTTGTTTTTTTTCGAAATTATTATTAATATTATTAGTATTTGGTCACAGCAAAAAAAAGAGGGTTGCCTCTAAATTGAAAAATAACACATTAGAAACGGTTTGACATAATCATTCTTCGCATGATTAAGTTTCACCGACACATGAATCTGCCAGAAAGAAATGATTTAAAATTGAATGGAAATTGAATATTTTTGTGGGAAGCCTAATTCTTATTTGTCGAGCAACCTCTGAACACAACAATTTAGGGAAATAAACATTTTTGAGGCCATTTTCGCCCCATCTTGAAGTGCTTATCGTTGCTATTGATAGACAATAGACATGACATTTAAAACAAACAAAAAAAACGTAATGACAAACATCAAACAAACATCAACGAATAAGTTATGCTATGGTTAACCCATAAAAACAGAAAGTGCATTTTTAAGAGTAACACCATCACTTTCCAAGTTCAATTTCACAGCCTAAAATATAGAAGCAACAAACAATATACATTTATACAAAAAGACGCCAGCCTATGATACCAACATAAATAAATTACCTTAAATATTAACACAATTAAATAAATTATCCAATACACTTTTTTTTTAAAAAAGAAAATGATTAAGGTCACAATTTCATATGTCATAAGTGGCACTTTACGCATTGAATCTTTTTTTTTTTCTTCCTTCACGGAAAACATCGTCTAAACTAGATCTAAAGCAGCTATTTTCGTTAACATCCTTTTAATCCCATCTGGTTTTTCTTACACCTGCCTTTTGCGCATGTCTCATAAAAACCGGAAAGATGCCCCAGTGTTTTGTTTGTACAGACCTTAGGAGTGATGGAGCGAGGGGAGGTCTCCGTTTACGCACGGTTTTAGGGCTGAAATATGTGTTTGGAGCACAATCTATCCAGTTTTGGTCTGATTTAATGCGATCAAATTAATACATTGCATTAAGGAAAATCAATATAAGGTGGTTTTTGTTTATTTTTGAGGCCAAATTGAGTGACAGCCCCCCCCTCATTTGTGGTTCTCCAACATTTCAGTGGTGGAGACAGACATTAAAACGCCTGAGGGGCTTGTTTTCCAGTCCATCCACCCCTGTATCGGAAAATAATCAGTATTCTCATTATTGCATCTAACAGCTCAAACGACTAGGCGCCTGATGCTTTTTATTCAGTGAGCGGTCTGGACTGAAAAGTTGAGGCTTTTCACTCAGTCAGGGCAACAACTTGGTGCCGCTGCCTCTCCTGGTTTTTGCTTTTCTGCGAACGCACTGGGCCCACATGTTAGTCAACTAAGGTATGGCAAAGTCCCTGTCAGCATTAGGGAACAGGCGGAGCACTTATTGGCATCAGTTAGTATCGAAATGAACGGCCTCAAAGTGGATTTTCTGTCAATAAAAGCCGGATTTTTGTAGAATTTCCTTATGTGCGTAAAACCAAATATGGCACCAATAATGACTTTCCCTCTTCAAAAATGTTCATTAAAATCTAAAATCAGACCCTGTGAGGCATTTTTTAAAAGGGAGGCCCCTTGCGCCTCACAGATCTACACTAATGAGGCTTTCAATATTAATAATTTACCTGAAATTGGACTAATTTAAAGGGAGCGAATGCCTGCGTAAAATACAGGCACATGGAGCTTGCGCAGATGACAAAAATACTGCTTTTAAGAGTCTCCTCCTTCAGTCGATCCTAAATGCCAACCTTGCCATGCCCCATTGACGCCCAGCATGCGTTTGAGTCCATCCTAACAACCCAACCAAACCATCTCTGTCTTCACTGGGTGGGTGGGTGGTGGAGGGAGAAGGGGGTCATGTCTAAACATCCAACACGTGATTGAGATAGGAGATGTAGCATATAGCCAGTCTGAGGATCTCGATCTTGGAGAGTTTCTTGTCCGGAGGTAAGGTGGGGAGTAATTTCCTCAGCTCCGCGAAGGCCACGTTGAACGCCTCCACCCGGATTCTCTCTCTGGTGGCGTGGGCCGAGCGGTACTTGGCCGTGGCCCTCCTCCTCCTCCTCTTCTCCTCCCGGCTCAGGGGCTGCTCGGCTTTGCATTTGGCCTTCTCCTCGCCCTCCGCCGGCTCGTCCGACGCGCATCCGGCCGACTTGAGGCCGTTCAGCATCGTCTCCGGGTCGGATTGAGTCCAGGAGAGGTCCGCCTCAGCCTGGTCCGGGCTCAGCATCATTTTCACCTCCGGATTTTTGAACAGTCACTCCTCCTTAGATACCTACATACGCGCAAAATGTATTAAGACATCTATTCGTGCAGCTTTTCAATGCATCACACACAAACATTGGAATAAATTCTTGAAAAACACAACCTCTATATCATTTTTAACCGGCGCAACTCTTTTGTCAATCTGAATAAATTCCAGTAAAATGACAATTAAAATGGTCTACTATTATTATTATTATTTTTTTAATGTCTTCCAACCCTGAGGCCCTGCCTGATCCTACAGTGGGTGCTAGTTTGGGTGACAGGGCCTCTCCATAAATCCAAACCTACTCTATAACCATTGCATAATAACATTAAACTCCATAAATAATGAATGGCTCAATATTCGTGAAATGGTTTATTTATTACAGCCCTACAGGCCTCCAAAAGCGCACGGAATCAGCATCTGAAAGGCGCTTCACATTTGATACATCAGATTTATTTATTTTTTTTATTTCTCCAATTGAAATGTTTTGATTCCAATGTTTTTCCCCAGAACTCCAAAGCAACTTGTGATTTTTTTTTTTTTTTTTTGCAGAAGCAGCTCCTTTTTTAGAATTAACATAATCAAAATTGGCCATCTGTCACAGTGTGATGAACACATCTGCTTGGCTGAGGCCACAGTGACTTGACAGCATGGAGGCAGAAGACGGCAAAAATAATGTTGACATCTGCTGGACATAAAATTATTGGAGCTAGGGTGTTTTTTTGGGGTTTTTTTGTTTGTTTTTAGAAATTTCCTGGAAAAACATATTTACTGGCAATGCACAAAGAAGTAGAAGAATACAGTGAAAACTTAAACTGGTAATAATTTGCAAGTGCATGTTTTTTTTTTTTTGTTTGTTTGTTTTCCAATCGAGACTCACCTTGACAAAGAGTTGGGAGGCAATTTTTTTTTCTTGAGATGAAGTTAAAAACTCCAAAATTAACTCATATTCCACCGGCCAAACATGCATCAGATGTTAAAGTCTGACATCGACAGAGTGGGGGGTCTTCAGAGTAAAAAAAAAAAAAAAGAAAAGAAAAAAGAAAAAAAATGCAAAAACAAACTTATTTGACTTTTTTTCACCTGCAAAGTTGCGACATGGGAATCGGCGCATGAGGAGGGGGGTGGTGGGGGGGGGTCAAACCAGGGGAAATATTTCTGCAGATCCTGAAGTCTCTTGGAGATGATTAGAGATCGGGCTGATAAAAAAAAATAGTAATAATGATGGAAGTGTGAGCAGGGATCAGTCAGTCAGCCCCTGTGTGTGTGATCCCTGCGATGGAGAGACAATAGACGAGATGGAGCAGATAGTGGTGAAAGTGCAGACAGGGCTACTGGTCCATCCGCCTGTGGAAGATGAGGATAAAGGGCGAGATAAGCGAGGCTCTCCGGTGTCAGGAATCAGCGGATCGGAAGGCAGGTCGCAGATAATCCCCTTCTTTCTCGCAGTCTTTCTTCCACCGAGTGTCATGTGCGAGATAAGATCCAAACGATCCCGACTAATAAAGGCTCACTTCAGGGACGGAGGGGATGGAATATATTTGAGGAATGGTATTGTCTAACGCCGCCCCCTCCCTCCCTCACTCCCTCGCTCTCTCTCTACCCCTCTCTCACACACATATACACAACACACACCTCCTCCTTCCCTCCTCACGCCCCTCAGCCCTCAAGCGCTCGCGCTCCCGTGGGAGTAGTGGGCAAAGGGAAAGCAGAGATGTGTGTGCATGATAAAGGATGGAAACAAACAGGAGCGCCCGTGTCTGCGAGTTTGGCCACGTTTGTGTTTAAGTGAATGGTAATGATTGAGAAATTTAATAGTAGATCTCAACAAGGCAGGTGGAGATGGAGCAGGAGGAGGAACATCATAAGATAAGATGAGACAAAGTGTGAAGTGGTGCTGAGGACACTTTTCAATTCAAAGATCTCAAATTTGTCCAAATGTTGCATCAAATTACCTCCAAGAACCTCATCTACCTCTACATTATTCAAAAACTCTTATCATGAAATAAAAAAAAAAAACTAAACTCAAGCCTTTGTGGTGTTGTGAAAACCCCCTTGCATACCGGTCACTCCAGCTGTTCTCTTGTATATTCATAGGTTTGTTGTTTTAGTTTCATATCAGCCAAACACATCCATCGCTATTCATAAAATGACTGTACCTTTGCTGTTCTTAATAAACCTGATTTAACATGTATGAGTGTAAATCAGTTGCTTGTTATTGTTATTCGACTGTAATTAACAAAAAGTTGGGGTTTTTTGTACATTATCTCCATAAAATGAGTAAAGACTAGTGTTAAAATATGAGAAAGTATCAGGTTAGCAGCATTAAAATGTCAGTATTTGATCGTTATTACACAGTATATTAGGAAATACATGTTTCTTTGCTCCAAAAATTAAATGCATGTGTCCAGCTTTGTGGAAATTTTGGAAATTCCATGAAATATAGCTTCATAAACATTTTTTCAATTGCATTGTTTTTGTTTTTCATGCCTAAAAAGGAATAGAAACAGTCAGAAATTCTTAAGGTTCTCATAATTTATGCATGAAAGGGTTAAAATTGCCCAGTTGTTACATCTTTATTCCATATAAATAAGATAATCTAACTCTTACTATATATTTTTTAGTCTTTTTCATGTTTCAAACTGTCAAAGACAAAACCTTATATGATTCTTAAACAATTTTTTGCAACTATATATATATTTTTTTCTTACTAAACATCACATTTTTAAAGACAAGCTAAAATATTACAAATCCCCTTTTGTGCTGTTGAGAAAAACAATCTCACAAGGCCCATAAAAGTTGTCAGGTCTACATATTTTTACCTCACTTGAAGGCTTTCATGTCCTTCTAAAAACACCAGCCACCTGCACAGTTCTGGTCCTCTGTTCTGCATAAACATATGCACCTTGACCATTGAAATATTACTGGAAAAACATTACTAGTTGTTTTATTCATGTTGGATTCACTTTACACATGTGTGGGTGGGACTTTTATCTCTGAAATTGCTCGCACCTGAGGTTGAGGTTGTTGCGACAGAATACAGCGACATAATCTGTTACAGTTATTGCTTCTCGGGGAAATGGTTTAACTTCAATGCACTGTACTGCTGGTTTATACTTATTTCATGAGGTTTCTGTTCACACACGTTTTCCAATTAATCATGTTTAGTGCATCTGTGGCATAATCTGGTGTGAAATGATGTACACCGTGACATGATATGTGGACATGCGAACAGCAAACGGTTAAAAAGTAGGACACTCAGAGCAGTTAATAACATATGTTTACAGTTTATAGTGAATGATTATTTGCCTTTATGAAACGAAGAGCAAAGTGAAGAAAGAAAATACATGAGAATACAGAATAATTACACAGATCTGTAGGGTTTAGAAGTTTGTACATGTCATTAAGTCCACACACAGAACAGTACTTCACATTCCTAGCCTGCATCTTTCCTAAAGCTCCTGCCTTCCTCCTCTTTCTTCAGTCATCTTCTCCTCCCATCATGCATCCCTGTGCCTGGTGGTACTACCAGCATCAGGTCAGAAGGGCATGGTTCCAGAGGAGGGGCAGCGGCCAGTAAGTGTGGCGACTAGCTGCGCCTAACGAGGTGATTAAAACAATAAGAGGAACCATGGATGACTTGCTGTGGCCCACAGCCACTGCCATGCTTACTGCCGCCACACACACACACCCACACACACACACACACACACACACACAGGGAGAGAGAAGTACCACCATCTTGCCAGAAGGACCTTATCAGTGGTAATGTGGTATGTGTGTGTGTGCGTGTGTGAATATGCATGTGTGTGAGGTGATGGACAGCTTGCCTTGGGCTCTGGCCGTGTCCGTGGAGTGTGTGACACAGAGAGACTCTCAGTGGGGAGTATCGGAGACATGTCAGGACCAGGAGACAGAAACCTCCTGACAGCTGGAGCCCACGGACACACACCCACGACCCTAATTGCTCTGAAGACGTAAGACGTGATGTTGGTGCTTGGTGGTCGGGGTTGTGTGGACCCCTCCTCAGTCAGCAAGGCCCTTGGCCAAAGACATGAAGGACCCCTCCAAGGCTATTTTGTTTGTGCCTGCTGCAATTACACCCCACAGCTGATGTACTGACTCTGGAGACGTGGAGTGAAACTGTGGGGTGATTTAGTCACCAGAGAATGGTCAATTATTTCAGAAGGATGACGTTTAGTTTAGTCATGACATTGCCAGTAAAAGACTTTCTATATTCTAGTCCGTATCGAGGATTTTCCTCCTCTGTTTAAAGAAGAAAACCTGTCTCTGCAACCTTCGTTTTACAAAATGTCTCGCAGACACACAAGAGAATAAAAATAACAAAAGATGCTCCATGCAGGACCAGTACATTTGGATAAAGTTTAAGGATTGTACACGTATAGTTCTGTTCACTCGTCTCTTCATTAAAATATTTGTGTGTATGTGGTGTCTACAGGCCAAAGCCAGTGCTTAGTGTGACCTCTGCTGTCAGAACAAAACATCAAACAACAATCATTTGACATGTTGAATGGAATCTGATGTAAAACAACAGAGCATTAGTGCAATAAATCTCACATTGTCTACACAAACCTTACATGTACAGTCAGTGCAACTTGATAAAATGTCAAATGTAACAGTGGCAGAAGACTTTTGTATGCAGTCTATTTACATTTAAGGTGGCTTTAGGGGGATCTAACAGATGAAACTGTACTACAGCTGCAATCCATTGTAATGTCAGTCGGTATGAATATACAATCATAAAGGCTGGTAGAGTGGTGGATAGAGTGTTATTAACGAACAAGTAAAAAACTGAAAAATGACATTGTTATTGCAGGTTCACATTCATTTATTTCTTTCTATCAGAAAAAAAATTAGGTGTACATGGAACCAACAGCAAATACATTAACAATAAAGGTGCTAAAGACAGTATAGTAATTGCAATGTACACTAATAATAAGAAAATAAATTCAATATATACTGCTCAAAAAGGAGTGCGGAGAAAAAAAACCTAATAAAACCCCATTTATACAACCCAACACATTACTTTAGCTTCCTTAAAGGTAGGGTCTGAGATTTTAGAAAAACAGCTCGAGCAGGCTCCATTTTGAAAAGACAATTCAAAAGTCCCAACCCCTTTCTTCAGACTCCACCCTGAAGCCACACCTCCAGACTCCAGAAACCACAGTGCAGGGGGCGGGGACAAACGGCAGTTGATTTTGACAGACATATCAGCGTTCAATCATTTCGAGTGGGCGCTCAAAATGATTGGATGTCGTTTTTTCAGTCCTGTCAGTCCCACAGGTGACTCAAACTTTAAATTTTTGTGTCAAAGCATTTGTTTGCTTGCAATCAGGGTGTGAAGGAGATTTTTAGTAATATAGTAAAAAAAAAATGCTCCAGGAAAACATCTCAGAGCCCACCTTTAATGATAAATGTGTTTAGAGTCCTACTAATGTCAATAAAAGATGGTAAACAGATCAGGAAAGCGGACGTATATTACACATAGCTGTCTGCATAATTTATAATACAATTGATTCCAGTTGAAATGAAAAGCTCTATCGCATAGAAATGGCGCAAAGAAAATGTTTATGTTACTTCAGGAGAAGCTGTATCGACAGAGCGAGCGAGTCCTCAAGTCTGTAATGTTTCACTGGTCAGAATGAAATTCTTGTTGTTGTTTTCTGTTTCTTATTGGGGGTGACATCCAGTGACAAGGTGCATTACCGTCATCTCCAATGTTTGAGTGAAAACCAGAGTTAATACCCCCTTAAGTAAAAAAGAAACCAGAACGGACAAACCAAACGTTGGCTCTAATGAGGGCCTGTCAGGTTTTTAACGGCCACTGTATTGGATGTTTAGGGGGATTTAATTAGATGCAACCTGCAGAGTAACCACTAGATGCTGCTAAGTATCACACGTTAATTGAACGTAGGTAATAAAAGTCTTCCGATTGCACTGTCTGGGTGAAATGTCTTCTCGCTTTGTTTCTCGTAATGATTCAAAAACGGTCGACACACAAGAAGCTGATTTATGGTTATGATTTCGCTTTGCAGGGCTTATATCGCCAATCCAGCTGAGCCCTAATATTACAGAGTTTCTGAGGAAATAACATGCAAATATGAATCCTGACTTTTTGGAAAAGGAGCAAATTATGTCTCAAAGTAAAGCAAAAGAAAAACTGTAAAGACTGTAAGGGCCGGTAAAAATAACTGAATAGGTGGGGAGGTGTCATGTAAAAGAGGCTGTCATCAGAAAAGTCCGAATGAGACGCCAGTAATGGAGTTATTTTTCTAATCAGTCAGAGCTCAGTCAATGCCGCCGCTGTCTGAACTGCTTGTTACAACAAAAAAACACCTTGAACCTGTGTGACATCCTCCCACCTGTCACCTATCACACTTGACAATACGCACACGCACACATCCATGCGGTTTTTGAACATTCCCAGGGCGCAGTGGGATGGAGCTGTGAAATGGGAAGGATTAGTCACTTTGTCAGGAGATGTATGAGGCTTCTCTCAGGTGGACTGCGAGCCACAGGGGGCATCTGGGAGAGAGAAAAGAATTAGAGGCCGCAAAGACAGAAAAGAACAAACATGGGGGAGAAGAAATGGAAGTGTGCAAAAATGAAGACGGAGTGGGAGAAAGTGCCATTTGTATGGAGTAGGTTGTGGAAACTGATCATTTAACCGACTTGTCCTGCACCACTGTGGCTCTTTTTTGCATTCGCATCACTTATGTCACTCAGACACACAAGCAGGATAGCACTTTCACTCAGATAGTGTACTCAGGTAAAGATCTAAGGCACTTTACACTACTATTCGACAAATATTGTGCTTTTTGCTCTGTTTTGGCTTTATTGCTAATCTAACCAGAGAAACAACAACATGGTCATTAACAAAAATGTGAAAAAATATCAGCCTTTAACGTTGTCAAAAAGGGACAAATAGAAGCAATCAGGGAAGATAAATACAATGTTTCCTTTGTTTGCCATGTGATTTTACTATTTCTGCCTTTTTGCACACTTTTTCTAACCCTAATCAACTCCACGAGACAAAAATAAATGTGTTAACATTGGTCCTGACTGAAAAATGATAGCGGAGAATGAGAGGGTTTTGATTTAGTCTTAGATTTGCTTTAGAATGGATCATCCCGAAGCTGAAAACAGGGTTTTTACCCCCGAGCTACAGTACAGTGATACTACAAACCAATAATGGTCTTACACGGTACAATATGAAGCTTAGCGTGCATTAAACTTGCAATGGTTAAAATGAGCTCAACCTTAAATATCTACATCAGTAAATGCAACATATTCAATTATTACAGTGATTAAATGCATGGATTTGTTTACATCTACTTACAGTGATGTGTGCATTGTTTTCTCCGAGTAGAGGTATTTCACCTCATGCATGTGGCAACAGAAAATAAACTTTACAAAGACAGTTTTTCCATTGATCAGAGTAGAGTCTGGGTGAAATATTCATGTACAAGCAGTCAGTCACTAGTGGGCTTTTTCATTAGACTTATGTGCAAAACTTTACTGATATTTACTAAATGTCAAAAAAACTTAAGTGCATAGTGTTGGTTTTTCCATTAAAATCACAAATGCGAAGATTTGTTTATTATTGCGAAATAACGTAAGTCATTCCATAAACATGGCAATGAATGTAAATATGGTGTTGATTTACAGATATATTTATTATTATTATATATTATCTCTCTATTCCGTACTAAATTAAAGAATAATTCGGTTTTCTAGTGTGATCACCACATCACGTACTGCGCCATGTTTCTTTTCAAACTCTTCTTCTACGCTTGTTGTAACGTACGTCCACATACGCGTTTTTTTTTATTCACATGACTATTTACGAAAAAAGGTCTTTCCATGGCAGTTCTGCGTAACATACCAATTTCGCAATGCCTGACAAACCACTTCTTGCTAGCACAAAAGCTTTTAATAAAAAAAGCTGACGAAATTGTCGTTTTTTCCATTAAGTGAATTTTTATGCGCAAGTTCTATTTGTGGTCAGTGGAAAAGTGACTAATTTCAAGCATTAATGCAGTAGTAAAATCAATCTACAAACATCATATATACGGTGTTTAAATTTATTAGACCACCTGTCATGAAAACAAGAAAATGTAAATAATTTCATAGTTTATCAAAAACTTGTTTCAAATGAACAATTT
>JAQQZY010000013.1:7351318-7361457 GCA_030068375.1 Ostorhinchus rueppellii
TTCTGTCCCACGGGCCAAACAAGACAAAGTCAATAAAAAAAAAAAAAAAAAAAAAAAAAAACAAAAAAAATCAAGGGAAAGCAAACACGTGCTTTCACGCAAGGCAAAAAAAACAAAAAAAAAACAACAGCTTTGTCCCTCACCCCTCCTTCTACACCTCCCCCATCTTCTCTCTTTCCCTTTTTCTCTCTCACTCCTTCTCTCCTGGGAGAGGCCTGGCCGGGCTTGGCCTGAACGCCATCTGCTGCATAATGTAACGGGATGGAACTCCAAATCCTTCATTTCCACTCACTGCTTGTCATCTCACTGTGTGTGTGTGTGTGTGTCCACTCATACAGTTGGATATGCACACATAAAATGAAGGGTGTGAATGTTTGAGCGTGTGTGAGATCTCATTTTACGGATGTTGTGACATTAGTTCATCCAGCGATGATGTTGAGTGATGGGTTTGATGATTCTGGGCAAAAAAAAAAAAAAAAAAAAAAAAAAAAAAAAAGAAAAAATGTTGGACCTAAAAGTGCGTTTTGAAATAATTGTTTGTTCTGCCTTGTTGAGTTTGCACACATTTATAGCATCCACACAAACGTCAGAAACAAATCTTCCTCAGAGGCGGTATCGCTCTAAACAGTTGCTTTCATTTTCAGATGTAACAAAACATCCAAATGAAAATGTCGTTAAATACCAACTCCAGGGAAATCTTAAATCGACAATGAGCGAAGAGTGGCACCTTGCCAAAGATGTCGCAAATTTGCTTTTTGTTTACAAGTTAACAAACAAAAGTGCACACACACAGAGTCGTGTTTAAGTACCCCACCCCTCTCTGCAGCGCTGGTAACCCGGAGGTGCAAAGAGTTGTCCCTTCAAGTCCCCGAGGGGCCGGTGTGAATTGGGGGGCCATCTGTTTTCTGGTAATAAGCTTTCTCTTCAGTCATCCTTTCTTGTGTTTCTCGCTTTCCCTTTTTCCACCAGTGAAACATCTTCTCCAAACATGTTTTTCCTGCTCTCTCTGCTGTGCGCGAGTCTAATTTTGCTTCATATAAATACACAAAACATGTACAGACATTAAAAGACAAACAGAGATCAGTGCTTCTGGATATAAAACACTGGCTGGCTTTAAACAGGAACAGAGACATGGTGAAATATCACAGTGTGAACTTTGAACCCTGACCAGCTATCCATGGCTGTTGATATAAAGTAAATGTGACACATCCCTTCTCACATAAACCCTCAAGAAGCAGGGCAGACAGCAAAGTCTGCCCTTGCCTATATTTTCTTTGTTTCATTGTATTATGTTTTATGCGATTCTTTATAAAACTCGATCATTGTTAAACAAGAAATGTCTGCATGTATTGTATTATTCCCTTATAATGCCATTTGTGTCATTCTGTGTGGAAATTTGGGGCAATGTGTATAAAACTAACATAGACCTCATAATTAAACTCCAAAAAAAGCTATTAGAGTCATAAATAAAGATGGTTATCTTCAATCTCGTCTTCCATTTTTTGGAGGATTTAGTATATTAAAATTTCCTGATATTATATATTTAAAAACAATAGAAATGTTTCGTCCCAAGAGCAAAAGTCTTCCTGTTTGTATGCCAAAAAATTTAAGTTTAGAGACGGAAATTACAAGTTAAGAGGGACGTTTGTGTTTGAAACATGTAAAGCAAAAACAAATGTTAGATATCACTGTTTCTGTTATTGACGTCAAGTTATGGAACCAGTTGAAGGATAAATTGAAATTGTGTAGCTTGCTGTCAATTTTTTAAAAAAAGCATTAAGTTGTGAAATTCTCAAGGGCTATGAAAGTACAGTGATTTCCAAGTGACTTAAGAAATTCCATGTAGATTAATTTTGGCTCATGCTTTATTTTTCTGCAACTTCAGATGTGGAGTTGGAGTAAGCAGAAATAAGCCTCAGCTTCAGCTTCTTCCTTTTTCAATTACAAATTGTGTTATTTATGTTTTTTTAAAATATGTATTTAATTTTGTACACAACTGAAAAAAAAATCATTCATTCATTTATAAAGCCTCTATTTCCACTCATTATCTGTCAATGTATGGATAGATTTGCACAGGGTTCTTGCATTCCAATACCACACAGAATTAAACACAAACAAACAAAAAAAAAATCAATCACCTAGGACTCAGGTTCAACAGTCTTACCCCATGTTTATTGCAACACTTGTCAGAGTGGTATTTGTTCTGCTGTCCATAGATTTAAGGTTCAAAGTGTAATCATTAGTGGTATCTAGCTGACTGTAACCGACTGACAACCCTCCTCCAACTCCACTACAGTGGCACTTTAAAGGAGTGATATTTATCCCTGTATCCCTATATATTCCCCTGTGCTCTACATAAACTGTAAATGCTCTGTTTTGGGGCTGAATTCTTTATTCATTCAACTCCACAGGTCCATCTTCAACCTTATTTCTGACTAATGACACCAGAAAGGTGGTTTGGAGCGCTGGCCCTTAAAACGCACATGAGCCACTTCAGGCCCCACCCCCTCTTGGTTATTGGCTGTGCTGCTCTGTCCCGCTCAATCAACAACTGAACATTTTAGGTAATCGGCTCAAAGTTTGGACATATTTTCAGTTTTTACTCCAACCGCTGCTGCTGATAAACAATTATGTCGTACTGGAGAAATGTCCGTCAGAAGTCTTGACCTTCTATGTGCAAATAATGGGACATAAATAGTTATAAAACATAGCAAGGAATTAAAACAGGTTGTAGAAATCCTCTTAATTTTTGCTTCAATGAATATAAAGATAGGTTTGCAGCACCTGGAGGGTTCAAATTCAAACTTTATGAACTATTAGGGTCCAAATTCACAAATAAATGAACCAAAGACTAATAAAAGTGGGTTTAGATAAATATGAGCCCTTGAAGTTAATGGAATCTTATCTGGTTTGCAGTCACTGTCGACTACAGTAGGCTCTTAACACTGGATGGGAGTTGCTAAATGAAAAAACAAACAAACAAGAAAAAGAAAAAATTTATAATTACAGTACAAATGGCAGTGTCTGTAGAAGTCTATAGTTTTATTTTGGCATTGAAAACAGATTTATGAATAATATGTCCCATATCTGCAATTAGATCCCCTTCATGTACCTTAAATCTTGCACAGTGGACCTTTAATTTGACAGGCATGTCCCTTTAAATCCCTTTTAAAAAAAAAAAAAAGATAAATGCCACCAGATACTTTAAAATGTCCAATAACAAGATCAGAAAAAAGTAGTTTAATAACATTAAGGATACACTGATAATAGGCTCCAATAGTATTGATATTTTTCATGTGATAAAATAAATGTAATTGAAAATGTGCTACTGCCATCTGTCATTTGATTGGTCACACATCAAGGTCCACTAACACTGAAATTAGAGCTGCGTGATTTGAGCTTTTGGGATTATTGTGGACAATATTGCAACTGTGGAGTGGGTCTACTTGGTTTGGAAATAGTATTTTGAAATGTGCATCTCCCAGTAACTAGGATAAAAATAGTGAACCAACTGAACAAATGCGTTGTCTTTCATTTTGGTTGTATGCTAACCTCTCTGCTCAGTGTCACTGGATCCAAAATATCACGAGACACAAAGTGGACCTTTCAAATGCAGCCTTGTGTGATTATATAACTGCACAGGCTGACATTGTGACTGTGAAGGCTCTGACTGAGATGAGAAAAGATGTTCAATGTATTACAAAAAAAAAAAAAAATAAGTGTAGGAGTTATTCTGACGCCCCATGACTTTTAATGTTTCCTGCAAATGCAATGGTTCTGAATATTGGTTATTAGTCTGGAATAAAACATTGGTTGACCCCTTCATAAAACCCTAAATTTTGTGTGTCAGCAAGACTTTTACAAGCATATTTTTTTAGACACTTTTATACTAATTTAGACCTTACTTTGAGATTGAAGAGGTCTATTTGCTTTAAGGTTTTTACGGATCCCCAGGAGCCCTTTTTGTTGCCTTTAAAGCAAATTTCCAGCACAAGAACATAATAATTCGAGTGCCACTGAAACCACTCTCTTGCTTGTGCTGCAAGTAGACTCACAAAACAAACCTCACTCCCATCAGCCTCCACGGCGAGTCATTGATGCCCGCCTGATTGTTTAAGTTTTGGTTTGGAGAAAGATTGGTATTAGATGGCACTGGATCGATCAGAATAGTTGCCATGGTTACAGCGGGAGGATGTGATGGGGAGAGACTGGAGGCAAAGGGAGCAGAGGACGAGAGGAAAGTGGATTTAAGTTCACATCCATAGCGAACGCACACACGAACACACAAGTGCGCAGCCATAGGTTTAACACACACAAACACACAGAGCAGCAGCCGCAGCAGCAGCAGAGAGCGGCCCTCGAGTCTGAATAGAGAGCTGTCCAAGGTCCTGCTGAAAAAGTGCACAGCTCGTTTGCTTTCACAGGTACGGAGCAGTGTTAAGGACAGGGAAAACATGTTTGTCGCTTTGTGTGTGTGTGTGTGTGTGTGTGTGTGTGTGTGTGTGTGTGTGTGTGTGTGTGTGTGTGTGTGTGTTCTTTCACTTCTAAGCTACATTTATGTTTCATTACAGCCCCATGCATGACAACACCGATATGTCATCTGATATTGTTCATTATCCGGACCGTAGCGTTATCCGATTTATGCCTTCCTATGGCAGGTTTCAATACAGCCGAGTGTTATATCATGATTATGAGCGGTCTGGGTGCTGGGATGCTGTCTGCATCTCATTGAGGCAGAATGAAGTGGATCAATATACCAGAGGGGCTGAATTGGGGGGCTCTGCATTTGTGAGAGTGTCTGTATGTGTGCAGGCAGACAGCCTTGGGAGATAAGAGTGCACAACTGCTCGCGGCTTCAAACAGCGCCTCTCTCACACACAGCTGCATTTTAGAGATGAACACAAATATAGCCTTAATAAGTTTCCTAGACTGGACTAACACTCAGATGCAGAGACAATATAATCGCACCGTATATCGTTTGTGTCTGGCGTTTTTCCTCCCCCTTGAGTGGCTTACAAACTTCATGAAGCTATATCTCTTCAGTGACGCAGCAGGCAAGCAGACAGGCAGGAGTCGGGCTCTCGCTTGCTCTCATTTAAGCACAGATTTACAAGCTGTTTTTGAAATGAGCTTAGGTGCCTTTTCAAGATGCGGTTTGCCTAGTTGGGAGGAAGCTGCCATCTGAATACATCTGTTGTGCCATCCAAACTGCAGCAAACAAGCTGTCAGGCTCTCTGTTTTATGAAATTGAAAAATTTGAGCCCTCTAGCTCAGGTGCTTTGTTTGTTTGATGGTTTGTTCCCAGAAAAGGAATTTTTGTTGGTGCTGGAAGGAAACAAATTTTATTACTTTTATGCACACAAGCGCACACACATGCATGCACTGCTGCTACCTTGCAATTACACTAATTTAATGCCCCATTCCCCTCTATTAATCCCAAATTCTGTCCACATTTTTATTCTCGCTTTAAATGAAGGGGCTGCCACATGCTTCACTCCAAACAAAAGGGAGGTTAGATTTATTCTACATTTGGGGCAGCGTGTATGTGTGTGGGTGGGGTTGGTGGGGGGGTTCATGCATGGGCATAACCCGGCCCCTAAAGGAAGGCCCCCGCTGCCAGCTGCCAGCCATAATTAAGCAGCCCTGCCGTGTCTATCACTGATTATGTTTGACCTGGCTAATAAGGCGAGTGTGTGCCACCTACGTGTGGCAGGAGAGCGCTGTGGCCTCCATCGCAGCTCCTATTGTCCTCTTTTAGATGAGGTTATTAGTTTGATGTATAGCTGACGACAAAATGCGTGTGTTGCTCGAACATCAGTTGCATTAGAAGTGCACCTCTACGTGTGATGAATGATGTGTGATGCAGGAAGTACAGAAATTAGTTTTTAGTAAAAACATGGTTTGTGGCAAAGCTTCCAGGCAAGAATTTGTTCAAGAAAAGAAAACTTCCAGACAAAAAAAAGGAACTGGAGCACAGCCATTAATTCACAGGCTTTAGTTGTGCACACAGACTTATGTTGCGACAACAGTGTGTCTTCAACAGAGTCAAAATGAACAAAGACATGAGGCAAACAATTACAGTCAACCTAGACTAGATGTACAATTGTCATTGGATAATTGATTGGGCATTGTTTCAACTCTATTTCTGATATGATGTTACCCCTCCGGCATAAACAAATTACCCAATTTGTCATAATTCTAAGTTGTCACACTTGACAGATCTGTGTAGTTTTTGTACTTTTATTTCGTACTGTCTTCAGAATTCTGTATTCCTTCTTTTGGTTTCTGATATGTTGCAGTTTTTTCTCAAAACTGATAAATTAACATTATTTTGCTCTGGTCTGGATGATACATCTTTGAGATTATTAAAGCAGACAACTAGTGAACAAAATGATAACATTAATGATTATTTTCCTCAATATCAACACCATCAACAAATGATACAATATATGTATTGTATAATGTACAATGTATAATGACCAATGTGTCACTACAGAGTGGAAAGGAAAAATAGCTCAGAACAGAACAGAACAGAATAGAATAGAATAGAATCCACATTTCAGTCACACATCAGCACAACTCCACTATCAATTTTACAAGAAATAATGATTTGATGTTTATTCTATCTAGTAATATAATCATCTTCATTGTGATAACCAAACTTCATTAGCAGCTCTACAAATGATCACACCTACTTGTGAAAAGATCACTGCCTTCCTAAATGGCACCTACAGAGTAGGATATCCTTTGCCTCTGCCTGCATGTACACCAACATTGGAGCAATCAGTATAAATTAATAATAAGTAAATCAAAGTGCTTAAATTAATGGAGGCTATAAAAGATTAATACCTGACATTATCCAAGCTGCTGTGCTGTAAGGGAACCACCCATGCCTGAGGTAAACCAATCACATTTCTATGAATATGACATTAGACACATTGATTTGATGTGTTACATCAATGTCAGGCCCGAGTCTTGAGTACAGCGCGTCTGGATGGAAAGTCCACTGAGTGTGACTGGTCTATTTCTGTCTTTTTCCTCCCTCCTCCCTCCCTCCCACTGTGGATCTAGAGGCGAGAGATCAGTTCAGGGTGGAGGAGAGCTGGTGTTTGGCCTGAGGGGCCCTTGGACACAGATTCTGTCATTGTTCCACAGCTGCCACTCTGCCCCTCCCTCCTCTGCAACCCCCCCCCCCCCCCACCTCCTCCTCCTCTTCCACTCTATGGCCATCCTCACCTTACGGGCGTCCCCTGCTACCCCGCCTCCCTAATGAAGAGTGACACGCGTCCGGAGGATCTGATCTAGTCTGAAACCGGGCCCTTGCCTCCTCTGTTTTGTCTCCTATTATTGACTTCGTTGGGTGATGAGAGCGCCATATACCCAAGAGGCATCGCTCCCAAATCAGAGGGGGAGCTCAAAGGGCAGATGCAATTGTATGGAATCGTGAGGACCTAATTGTCTTTATTCATGAGCTGTGTGATTGATATTAGGAGAAAATGAGACACTCTAATTGTCCTCTTCTATGAGGAATTTCGTTCAGGCCCACACTCTGGACAGTGTGTATTTGTGTGTGCGCACAACCGGGTGAGATATCAAACTGACAACTCCTAAAGGGCATCTATGCAGCGGTCTCCCAACATATCACTTGAAATAATTCACGTTGTCTGGTTGTCCTTTCTGACAGTTTCTTGCCTTTGTGGCATCTAGTGGCCTCGTGTTACATCCAGACACAACAGCATCGGGCAGAAATGGATACACAACCCCAAAGAGAAGCTGCTGTCGTTCGTCCTCCTAAAGTCTGGTCTACTCTGAATCCAGCCAAATGAGTCGCAGACAGAGTTTAACATTTCTCATGTTTCTGTGTTCTAAAAGTGCAACACTATTCCAATCAATATCTTCGTTTTAATTGTCTTCTTTTTATTTCCATCAACATTTTTGCCTTGAGCATTCTTCATGTTTCAACAAATTCTATTGTGTATTTGGCCTCCTCTGTCTTCTTGGTGTAACTTGATCTAAGCTACATGTTCACATCACTGTTTGTGAGGTTTTAGTTTATTTGCACATAACATATAGAGAGATGAGAAGTTAAAAATCAGTTATGCAAATACTTCCCCTTAATATAAACAACCATATATCCACAATCATCATAACAATTAAACAATCACACAAAAATCACACAGATAAGAAAGAAAAACTATGATCGGGACGCAGATTAGGGCTGTGCAATTAATCAAATTTTGATCATGATTTCGATTTTGTTGTCAAATGATCTCAAAACTCATAATTGAGTTGAAATGATTTATTTTCATTTTTCTTTACACAATTTCTGAGACGTGCATGCGCAATACGTTCCATTCCATTGCAAAACAGCTGTTAAGTACATATTTGTAGCCATAATTTATTTTCAATTTGAATGTTATTGATTCTTTATGCAAAACAAAAGTGTTTTTTGAGAGAGAAATGCTGAATAAATGCATTGTGAAACTCAAAATTAATCGTTTGAATAATCATGATTTCAATATTGACCAAAATAATCGTGATAGTTTTTTTCCATAATCGAGCAGCCCAAACGCAGACAGGATCTTTTGCTTAAAAGTTGAGACAAAAACAAGGAAATCAGATGAGACCCTATAAATTTACATTTATTTGATTCCTTTTCAGAAATAAAGATCATGTAGTTATCAGTGGAAGTGCTTGACATAGATTATTCCCGAGAAGATTCTTAATTTTTCAGTTAATATTGATTAAATGTGGACTTCTCAGTTATCTACTTATGCTTTGTCTCTTGAATAACTTTGCAAACTTTTCCAATTTTCTAAATAAAAATATTTCTCCTCTTCAGTCTCCGTTGTATCTGACTTTTTGTGTGTTTTGGTGAAACTTACTGTTGTGTAACTTTGCTTTTAATATCCAATAGTCTGAGGATGGGGCAGTACAGCTGCACCAACCAGCAATGAAAAGCTGGAAATAAGTTAAATACATGTTGTTGTTGGGTTTTTTTGTTTTTTTTTTTTTTTTGAGCATTTCTCTTGATTTTTTCGAGGACTATACCTGATGTTTAAGTCAGTTAAATCACATTTGGCTGTTCAACATGAACCACTGACCATTTGTATTCATGGAGTCTTTCTGAAAATCAGAAAATCCATTGGCATGAGTTGCAGTCATGATTTCAATCTCATCCACAATGAAATGAATTATGAGATATGGGAGCATGTCTTTCGGCCTTTAAAAAAATCAATAAAATGTAGCTACATACAATTTCATACAATTTTAATCCAGCCCTCTTTGAAATATTATTGTATGTCAGTCTATCCCACTTAGGCCTTTTCACGTTTGCTAAAATTGTTGCATACATTTGTTATGCTGGCCCTTTAAAAGTTCACTTCTGAATCAAGCAACCAGTGCATCTCCAGCTTCTCATATCCACAGCACACATTGGCATCATAGAAATGCATTTGTGAGTCTCCTTATGTATAATTTTGTATGCTACTCCTGTGTATTTTTGCTTCCCATTTTATCCTGTTATTGTGACGCACAGTTCCTGATTAATGGTGGGGACAGATGGAATTCCAACCCAGTTACCAGAATAAAACACTCCCATTGCAAACATTACAACCCAAAAGCAACAAGTCTGAATGAACACGGACATCTTTTATATGCTGCTGTCTTTGTAAGTTCAAGTTCACGTTTATGAGAAATTCAACCTAAGCATCAACTGCATCATTCAAACTCACCCAACCTCATACACACACAAGAGCCAGTGCAATAAATCTATTCCAGTACCTGGGTCAAAGGGGCTGACAAAGGAACTCACCTGCAGCATTACGGCGGCCACCGGAACTTGGAATGATAATCGCTAAAAGACTGATATTAAAAGAATAGAAGTCTCCAGGTCCTCTGTCTTTTCAAGCGTGGATCAATCATATGTTGTCATTAATACAGATGGAGAAGCTCAGGTCTTTAAGGACCTGTTCTCTGAACACTTTTTCAAGTGCTTGGACTCCATTTATCCCATACACAGAGGAAGTTAAACTGGACTAAGGAATAGGCTTTACATCGATCATATCGGATCGGCCGATATTTGGCATTTTTTGAAATGTTCGTGATCGGCTGTCATGTCATAAATCACCGATCCGATC
>JAQQZY010000013.1:7369093-7388912 GCA_030068375.1 Ostorhinchus rueppellii
TGAGAATTTCCAAACAAGTCTGTATACAAATATTGAAATAATAACTTTAAATATAAAAGTATGGATTATAAGAAGAAGAAGATGAAAAAAGGTCCAAGTGTGTACAGACCTTCGGAATATTGAAAAGTTTTCTGATGCGTTTCAGTGTCATTTTTGAGCCTGTATTTGATGCTTGGTTGGGTCTTCCCTGATCATGTGACCTTTCTGGCAATGATTTCTTTGAGTTCTTGTTCTGAGTAGATCCTGTAGCTCTCACGTGTCTCTCAGCTTCCATTTCTCAGTTTCTGCCAAATAAAACACTCACCTGTGCTAGATGTTTGGTTGCTAGCTTCTCAAATGAAGCTTAAATCGTTTGTTATATTTAAAGACACTTTGCTCCCAGTGGCAGTGTATGAATAGTGGGCATTTAAGGCAAACAATGGAAAAGCGAGTTTAAAATGCATTTTAATTGAAGTCTGAAAAGACATGTTTCGGCTTCATTAAAATTCCTACAAATAATTTTCATTAATTACATGTATTCTGTCAAAGTTTGATTGGAATCTCAGTTATTAAAACTAGCAATTAGACAGTGTGATTAAAAGAGGAAACTCCATTTTCTTTGCCATTTCCTTTCTTTTCTGTTATTCTGCACAATTTATTGACTCCAATTAACTCGCCCTTCAGAGTTTTATGGTTTTATTCTTTACTTCAGGTCTGTTTATGGCCTCAAAGCAGAGTCCTTTTAATTAAGGTCCAGAGTCATTTGTATATTCTAAATCTCTCTAAAACTACTTTTGCAATGAATTTTTTTTACTTGTTTATATGTGTTGAACAGTGTGCTCATGTATGTTATGTATGCATCGTTTTATACTATAACACACAGCACTTTTAGAAACACTAAAACTTTTTCTGCACCAGTATACTGCTAGCTCAGTGTCACGATCCTTATTTTCAAATTTAGGCCATTTTTTTTCCTATTTTCCCCCCGATAATTTTGCTAAAATCTTCCACAATCCGTCGGGTTTGTAGGCACATGCTCAGTTTTCCAGCACCATTATGTCTTTTCCTTTGAAATCTCATGGAGTTGTGTCAATCGCAAGGTTTTAACGCGAGACTTTCTTCTGGGGTGGGGGGCATGCCCAGATACTATAAATTTCGAGGGAGAACCCTGTGTTGCTATAGTTTCTGAACACTGTAATGATATACGTCCAAGCCACTGCAAAAATGTGCACATTTTATACAAATGTCAGCGACAAGAAGCCACTACAGCACCTTGACATTTCAGAAAAACCCACTTTCACTCCTTTTAATGTCAGCTTTTTTGTCATGTTAATGCACGAATGGTGAACTCTCCCATGCTACAGAGGAAAGAAAATAATATGAAAGAAAGCTACATGTAGCGCTGCATCTACTGATCAACTCATTGTCAACCTCAAACACAGGCTATTCTGTTGATTCATTAATTCGAGTACCAAAAATGACTAAATTCTTGCTCGTTTTTTTATTATTTTGAAGAGAATTCGGTTGCCCTAAATTTTCTCTGAAGAAATAGGAATATGGTCAGTTTAATTACTTCAATTACCACCATGAATCATCTCATTTTTATTTCATTTTGCAGGTATTATTTTTCTTTTCTGTAACTTAACGTCGATTCCACGTTATCTGTTACTTTTCTGCAATTAATGTTATAATACAATAAAATCAACCAATCAATAAATACACTCAGTGATTCCAGCTCCTAAATATAAGTATTTTTAAGTGTCTTTACTCCTGTTTGATGGTGAGCTAAATGTGCCAAGCCATCTGCACAGGACATCTTGGACCTTGGTAAACACTAATCAACATTGTCCATCATCATGTGGCATTTTACTAACCAATTACTCAAGAAAATAATCATTATTTGCAGCCTTAGTTACATGTCATCTGGCTGGATTCAAGTGTCCAAGACAAATGACTCCAACATTTGGAGATGGAACAGCCTGTAAATGTCCCCTTTAAAAACTAAATGTAAAATCCAGTGTTGTGAGCATGATTATTACGGATAACACAGGATAAATATTCCTTATTTACGAAGACTAAAGGCTGTGTTTGTGTATGCGTTTGTGTGTGTGGCCCCTAACTCGACCATGTGCTAACCCCACACAGCTGCAGAGTCCCCTTGAGGGTTTGTCGCACAGGCAACAGAGGAAGGGTGGATGGGCGAGGAAGGAGAAGGAGGTGGAGGGGAGGAGGAGGAAAGGGGGGGGGTATGGACTGAACACAGCAACTCTCATTTCCATGCTGTACTGTTCTGGCAAAGACACTGTACACCGCTGTGGATGTGCGTCTCTAGTGCTATTGCTCAATCTTTTTAGGCCTGTCAGTTAGCGTTTTCATCAGACAATTCTCCAGGCGCTGAGGTTGGAAAGCTGATTGTGTACTTTCTGTGTGGCAAATGTGTTTTCTGCGCCGTGTTAATCCGTGCTCACAGGAAATAGGGAAAGAGAGAGCAACAAAATATTATTGTTTTCTTTATCTCAGATATGGACGCGCGGGATGGAAATGAATTCTAAGTGACGTTTCATATGCCTGGACAGATTTATTACGCTGGCATTTATAAGTCAACGGCTTCATAAAACCACACAAATCTGCTTTCTGCCCGCCGACGTAAAGCGCCTCAGAGTCCAGCCAGAAAACAGTAATGGAGAAACCAAGGAGTCTCAGGTTCCTCAAATATCCCTGTCAATCAAACGCCGTTTCCTATGAGTGCGTTTTCTATCTGTCAAGGGTCATAGAGAGTGAGGATGAGACCCATTCCCCTCCCTCCAGCCCTCCACCCCCTCCACTCCTCCATCTCCTCTACCTCCTTCCCTCCCTCCCTCCTGCGCTGCTCCTTAGAGGTGTATCTCTACCTTGTGCATCACGTCTGGGCATGACCTGTTGCTAGGTAACCCTGGGTCACAGCTGCACACTATGGCAGACCCTTTTTTTTATTTATCAGTGAGTTATGTGGGAGACGGGGGCTGTAATTTATTAGTTTGATATTGGGCGGCCAGCGCAAGTTTGGGATTGTAAAAAAAGAGGAGACGGCCTATAGCTCATCAAAATGCTCATTCTGATCCCAGGCCTCGGTCGGCTGAAGAGATTCACAACAGAGGGGATCACAACATTATAAATTCATCTGCTTTTTACTAAGAAAATCAAGCATCTCCAACAACAAAGCCAATGGTAATGCACTTTCCATGCTGGTAATTGAACAGATGTGGTCAGAGCTTAGAGGACCCAGAAATAGGAATTCATCACAGTACAGTATACGACTGATTCATGTCCAAGGATGAAGTGGCCGCAGACAAATAGTGTTATGTAGCTTTGTAGTTGTGTTAACATCCTAGTATGAATTTATGAAAAACTTGCATCAGGCCAAGCAGGCAAAACGAATGAAGAGCAAGGCTCAAACTGAATTATTTTATTATTTTCATTGCCGGTTAATCTGTCTCAGTCACTCTCTGTTAAATCGATGGTTTATTAAGTGGAGCTGGGACGTCAAATTATAACGGCCTTAGTTTGTAGTTTTGGCTTTTAGTGTGTTTACACCGTCTACCTCCAGGTTTACAGATCTGCTGTTTGGTAAATATGTGTTGTTTAGAAGATAAGGAAGAAATAAAAGTGGTGTGTTATTCTGATTTTACACTGGTTTTCACGTTTTTAAATATGACCACATAGGGAATGAATAAAAGAAAAAATAAGACTACAGGTGTATTTTTGTCTTCTTACATCTTTAAGGTCATTTTGTTTGTTTGTCCTTCACTATTTTGACCTTCTCTTGTCATTTTTCTATATTGATTTCATAAAAGCTTTGGTGTTTTAGTCTTTTTATATCGTTTAAGTCTGTTTTGTTTTGCCGTCTACATTGTGCCATTTTCTTTCAGCTTTTAATTTTTTTGTCCTCTTGCAGCTTTTGTTTTTGTTTTGTCTCATACCATCTTGTGTCTTTTGCTTTGTTTTTGCCGTGTTGAGTCATTTTAACTTTGCTGAATAAGATCCTTTTAATCTAAAGCATGGCTGCTGACTGCTGCCGTGTTTTATGTCTCGTCTGTCCACCGTTCTTAGGGTGTTTAATCCTCTACAAAGAGTTTCCAACTACAAATAACCATCTTGTGTCTTCAGCTTTCACTCAGGAAGAATAAAATAGTTTGACTCTCTCATATTAACATTTGTATCATTTCACACCATTTTGCTAAATCCCACAGAAAAGAGTGAAAAATATCAATCTGTGTTTCTAACTTGGTCCAAAACCTTGAGGTATTCTCTTTTTTGTTATAGAGGAGTAAAAGAAAAAAAAAATTAGATTTACACTATATTTTCCTCTTTCATTTTGTCAGTGACAAACACTCAAATCACTTTTGGAGGTTGGATGTTGAAGGTGAAAACCAGCATAAATTGTTAGTGTAATATTTACCATTTAAATATATAACCTCACTCATCTTTATTTTAATTAAATATTATAATGGTGGAATTTCTACAATATATGTATATACTGTATGTATGTATGTATGTATGTATGTATGTATGTATGTATGTATGTATGTATGTATGTATTAGACTTTTTGGTTAGTTCCCACAAAGTTTTTTTTTGTTTGTTTTTTTAACATATTTAACCCTTTCACGCATAGTTGTCACTACAGTGGACAACTATTGTCCAGCTGTTTATTTTGTTGTTTTATTTCCATATCGGCCAACACAGTGAACACTTATGCATCCCATACATTGTAATTCATACCATCACTGTAACTTTGCTGTTCCTGACAAACCTAATCTGCAGTGACATGTTTTAATATAAATCAATTATTTGCTTAGACAATATCTTTTTTTTTGCATATCTCTATGAAGTGAGTAATAACTAGTATTATATGTTAAAATGTGAAAAATTATCAGATTAGCTGCATTAATAATGTCTTTATGTCATCATTTTCATTTCACCTTCTGATATTTGGTTTTAAACACATTTCTTTACTTCTTAAATTAAATGTGTGGCCATTTTTGTAACTCAATGGAAAAAAAAAAACTTGATAGCTTTGTTTTTTTCATGTCCAAGAAGGACTAAAAACACTCAAGGAAAAAAAAAAAATCTTGTTTAAGGTTCACATAATTCATGCATGAAAGGGTTAATATCAACATTTGTTTACTCTATGTTTGGTTATTTTGTTTTTGTCTAATTTTCCTTGATATGTGTAATTGTTGTACTATGTGTTTTGCCTTAGGTGGATGCAGCATAGCCAGATTTTTTACTATGAGGGACAATAAAGTGAATCTTGAATCATGTAGAACAGGTGTCGGGTGGAATATTTTTGGCAAATGAATCACTCTGATGGGATATACTGCAAAGTATCCATATTGACAGTGGCCGACAGGATAAAATAAGGCTTCTCAGCTCAAATAACTGAGGAAAAATAGCAGCTCTGAAAACAAAAACTGGATCCCAATTAGATTTTTTAGCCCAATTACGGCCTTTTTTTTTTTTTAAACTTTGTCTTAAATGTTCACTTAAGTTAATCAGCTTGCTCCTTCAGTTGGGTTTTTGAAGGAAGGGATGATATTACAGCTTTTCTTTGCCTCAAACCATTACTAGACTAACATTTTGCTGCTATTAATACAATATATAATGCAATATATTATGCATTATGTTTTATAAATTAATTGATCTCTAACGCTTTGTAAAAATGTCCACTGCCAGACAACCTGTGAAAATTAAAGCTGTTCACTTTTAATTTTGCTATAACATTACTTAAAATGGTAGTTTCAGACAGGATAAACTTAAAAAAACATGCATAAAAACATTAGAAATTTTAAAAAAGCACCAACTGCATATGCATAAGGTGACAATAGTGGAATTATTTCAACCATTAATTAATCTAAATTAGAATTTCCATAAAAACTGCCACAGAAATATATTAACCTGTGAATGCAAAGTGTATTTCACATGGACACCGTCTTAAAATATCACAACTGCTACTTGTTTTCACACCTTATTTCATCAGCAAACCCTAAAATTAAGCTGACAGATTTTAAGACAGACTCGCGCCATCTGAAAGTTTTACAGCTTTTGCAACACTTCAGTGTGATATTAATTTGCGATGCATCTGCTGCTGTTGACTCAGCCACACATCCAGCTCCTTTTGCCCTGATGAAAGCTCACCATTGCATCCCAGCTCTCACCCGGAACGCTTTTGTTAAATTCCTCTCCCTAATGTGTGTGTGATGAATATTTTTCAGATGCTTCCTCTAGGCCATATCTGATCAAAACAAATGCACCTGCACTTTTTTTTTTTTTCCTTTTTTCTCCAACTGCAACTCCCCCAGGACGGGTAAAAATTGACTCCCTGGCTTCCTCCACCAGGCAATTACGTGCCATCTGTTCCCATCTTGGTTGTTCCAGCTCGTTTTGTTTCTGCGATTGTTCATCTAATATCATAGGCCTAAAGTGTTAGAGAAAAAGGAGCGGAGAGGAGGAGGAGGAGGGGGTCGGCTGGGAGTGGAGGGGGACACAAAAATGAGGAGTGGCATGAAGAAGAATTAATCGAATCTAACAGCAGAACCAGATCTTCCCTCTGAAAGGAGATAGTCCCACTAGAATGAGGACCATTACCATATTCATCACCTAATATTGCCTGCTGTATGCAAAGTGGGAGAGAAGAGTGCAATATGACTTTCTTGACCGCCTTTCTAATTCCATCTGTGGAAGCTTGCAGACTTATTTTTAATTGTTTGTTTGCAACAAGTCGACTTACAATGCTGTGACGCTGCCATTTGTTTGGGAGAGGTAATAATAACCAATTAACTTCCCTGTCACAGATCGCGCTGATATATATGTCTAGTTGTGATGCTGCCACGCTGAATCACATTATTGTTTTGTTACAGTAACTATTGGGCCCATTACTCTCTGCCACACACATACACACAGGCTGGGAGCAGCATGTAGATTTAATTGCAGTGATGTTGCAGGCGAGGTGAGCAGCTGGATCGGAGACTTTGAACGGCGATATCAATAACGCGGCGCGCCTGACGCCACCTTAGGCCGATATAATTTCCCGTCGTTTCTGACAGGGCGGGAGATAGAAATAATCAGTCACAACACCAGCCAGGCAGCCTGTAGGAGCCCGGGTGACATCCAGCAGCACTGACGTCTCAGGACCCATCTGTATCCAGGGGGCAGAGCTCGGCATGCGAGTGTGAGCGGGGATAATTGGCGAGAAGATGTTGGAGCCTATAAAGAGTACATCTGTTACTCTGCTTACAGGCTTAAGACAGTATGTACCCTAAACTAGAGATGTTACACAGAGTTTAAGGTATTTTCATGGCATTATCAGAAGGTGGGAAGTAAAGTACAAATGCAAAGTTGGCAGGTACCTCTTTAGTTTTACGGACATATCTGTACTTTTCTACTCCTTATGCTCTCAAAACCTGTTTTGTTAGTTTGAGCGTTTTCAACATGTACAAATGATTCACACACAAAATAGATGCAAAACACTGTAATAAACAACTTCTATTATATTTTTATATTGCATTAATCAGAAATTTCCATCAAAAGGTCTAAACTTGAGTAACTATGTTGAATTTCTATTGTTCTTTTTGTATTACACAAGTATCTGTTTTTCCACTTGTGAGAAGGTGTGTACTTTCAGCACTTCAGTTATACTTTCAAGAGAGGTGTGAAGTTTGGTGCATTTGATAGAAGACAACGATACTATGTGAACATCACAAAATGAAAACCACTTTTACTTTTAAACCAGTGTGTTCAAGTAGCAAGAAAACTTTCAATAAGAAAACTCAGCAGGGTTCAGTTTAGGAGATTAGTTATCTTCATTTAAATGATCTGAAAATAACCAAAATCAGTATTTTAGTCTGTGGATCACTTCATCTCTCCACTATAGAAAACATTTACCAACACTGACAGACCATGTTACATAAAAATGACATTAAAGTCACTGTTATAATCGATCATGCATTTATCAGACAGGGGTAGTTGTTTGTTTACCTGCTTAACTTGTCACTACTCCTGCCTGATAAATGATAATTGTAAGTGGAAGACAGTATGAAACTATATTAAGCAGTGACATTAAAGTCACTGCTTTGAGGTCAATTCACGATAAATATTTTTAATTCTTCATCATTTTACACAGTTCTGTATTCAATAGAGGGTGTTGTTTCTTTGGGAATTGCTTTCATATCCAAGCAAAGTTGGTATTCTCAGTGAAATATCCAAACTCATCAAATTGAATTGAGACTTTAGAGAATGAGAACTGAATTGATTCAGGAAATCACAAGCAGTAGAAGCAACATGAAGAATGAAAAAAAACCCTTTTTTTCCACTACAATTAACTTGAGCTTTGAAATGTTTTAAATCTCTGCCCAGACAGTCAATTTTGTCCCTGAAAATTGATTGAATAAAAAACTTTCTAGACTAATGATAATAGCAGCAGCGTAAATTACAGTGGTCAGTGCCTCTGCAGATGCTGTAGCCTCCATGCAGTACATAGATGTTTGAATTTACTTACTTTTCCACAATTTTAGACTATTTTCAAAGCAGCTTGAGTGTAATTTCACACATATTTGACAGGACTCCAGTGTGATGTGGTGGTCAAACTAAGAGCAGAGGCCCACTGAAAACCAGTTTTAAAGTATGACTTTGATGCTTTGTATTTGCTGACATCTAGTGGTGACAGAGTAAAAAGCTAATCCTTACAGCCTGGAGAGTCGACAAAATTATTAACTACTGCACTGGGACTATAGCTGTCATGATTCATCGCACCATTTTCATAACTGATTAATCAGTTTGAATAATTTATTCAGACCATTTTCTGATTGCTCTCCTCTTCTGACAGTAAAATTAGCATCTTTGGGTTGTTCATCCATCAAAACATTTGGGAGACATCCTGTTGCGCTTTGGAAAACACATTTTTTCAACATTTTCTGACATTTTATACACTTGAGAAAATAACAAAAACACTGATATGATAATATACAATAATTGCAGCCCTATTTAGAACATTTCCATTTATTTCCAGTTTGTCAATGAACATAAACTGGATTAAATAAAGTTGTCATTTTACAAAAAAAAAGATTACACATAATTTGGTAATACTGATTACTGAAATGCAATCCTATATTATTAAAATTTAATCAAAAATGGAGAATTATTCTATATGATAGCATGAAAAATGTAATTGTCACATCAGAAGATGTAAAATGTTGTTTTTGGTGGGTGTTTAATGTTGTCCAAGTGAAATAAAGTTTAATACATCATACTGCAAACTTTCTGCTACTTTACATAAAAATGACTCGCCATGACTGATGTACAACTATTTGATAGAACACGAGTCCCTCTTATTTAAGGTTATTTAAGAAGTGTTTCTTAATTCTGTACTGTATGTGACAGTTACTTTAACTGAACAGCAATAAAGTACAAAAAAAGACATTGGTTTACCCTTGAAAAAAAATCTTGTAAACTGTTGAATATAATAGATTTTTTCTGTATCACTACTACATGAAAAAAGCTGACATCTCTATTTACAGCCTAGTTTTAGGAATATGACATTCACTTCTTATCAGTGCTGTGCTTATTGTTTCCCTACAAGTAAACTGAGTCAAATTAGACTCAACCAACAACCTGTGAGGAATGTGATAGAAAAAGAGGGAGGGAAGAAGGGGTGAGGCGGGGGAGTGACTGAGAGAAGTGGAGGAAGGACTGACTGGACGCGGCAGGACAGAGCAAAGAGAGCAGCCAAGGAAGACGCAGACACCTTCAACTCAGGTAAGAACAATATCAGTTTGTTGGAAAATGTAAACATGTAATATTTGCACTATTATAATCTCATTCTACTCTCAATTCTTTTATCTTGGGGAATTATTGCACTGCTAAAAGATGCAAAAAGACACAAAGGAATAGAACAGATATGTAAATAATGTTAAAAAAAAAAAAAGTTTTCTTGCCGATGTTTGAACAGAATTCACTCGGACTGTTCAAAGTTTTACCTGTACGTTTAAACGCTACAGCCTGCCATGAATGGATCCATTGTTTAGATTCGATATGCTGGAATGCTCCTGAACATCCCACATAATCCGCTCAATTATGAATGGTATCATTTATTCTATAGTCTCAGCACCTTAGCAAGGGCCGTCCCGTAACTTAGCAACTACTGCCTCTCATTCAACATTAACGTGGAGAAACCCGAGAAGACGCGGCGGCCTCACTCCAGGAGAGTGACAGGGATTTGTTACTGACACACTGGCTGCATTTTCTCTCATCCCGACAAACAGATTCATTACGCTTTACTTGTCCATCAAACGCTTTGTGGTTTTCGAAAAACAAGTCCATGCTTCGTGCATCTCGGGTGCTTTAGCGTATAAGTCCGTTTCAAAGTAAACCTCCACTGTCCTACATATGAAAGACAACATGTGACACCCAGATGACATCTTTTACATCTCTGAAAAACATGGGAACAGATTTTATCCACTGATGATCTGAGGTCATATGTTTCCAGGGGGACCTTATTGTGAACGTGCACAGGTAAACCGACACCTCCCTCTTTCATCCATGCAAAAGCCTTGTTGTTTTGCTCCAGGGGGTGAAAAGACTCCAACTAGGTCTACTGTGCGAACATATACAGGTCTAAACTCAGAATATGATCCAATATAGATGTGATCGCACACACTCGGCAATGAAAGTGAACTAGCCCTTCTTCTGGCAGTCTCTTACATACCTTGTGTTGGTGCTGAAAGACGCAGCTCGGTTTCAATGCCTTGAGCAGATAAGCACTGCTGTTTCCACCAAAAGTGACAAAGGGGGTCTGTGTTGCATTCGGAAGCAACTATCTGAGACTGTTAAAAGATTTAATGATGAGTGATAAAGATAGATACATAGAGTTTGACATCTAAAAGTCTGTGAACGCTGGAGTGGTGCTGTTAAGCATTTCAATTCAAGTGCAGTACTTACGTATACATTTCAGCTACTTCCCTTGAATAGTTCCATTTTATGGAACTTCAAACTTCTTCTCTGCTACATCTATGACACAAATTCAATGCACAACGTTCATCTGACTCTCCAAATCACAGTTCTTCATCCCCCTTCTGCTCATAAAAACATGCATCTACAAATATGGTCTATGGGTTGAGAAAACTCCACTCAATTTGAAGATTAATAAAGTCTTTAAAAACCCTCAGATGAAAACATGCTTTTTTTTCTGAGCTCACAGCAAGGCAAAACAGCAAACATTTGATGATTTGTGAAGATTTAACTACCAAACTGGATACAAAGCAGTTCACATTTACATAGGTAAAATACAACACACACATTAATGCAGCAGCAATGACTCCACTAACATTATAATACTATAAAACAGACACATTTACAGCACAATGACTAATTGTACATTATATTATATAGTTTGAATGCACAACTTATGGGTAAGTGTAGTAGGTAAGTGTAATTTCACTTCAGGGGTCTGAAAATGTCAGAAAAATAAAATGTTATGTCAATATTCGCAAGGAAAATAATTATTATAGCCGTCTTTTCATTTTATGAGTCTTAAAGGTTGCCTGAACTAACTCTTGTTGCTGATCAGTGACTACCATCAGCAGTGGAGTCTGAACACAATGCTGACCTGAGGGAAACAGGACAGTGGTTACATGAGAGTACTTTAGAGTCTCGTGAGAAACTGAATATTGTGTCGAGCAGATAAAGTTGCAACAAAGAGGACTGGTGCCCCAGTTTTATAAAAGCAACATAAATGTAAACAGGTGCTCACTGGGTTTGTGTGACACACGTGAATCAACAAGTAGGTCACAAAGCTCTCCTAGGGGCAATTACAAAACATTACTTTATAGGATGACGCTTCTGGGAAACAGATAATGGATTATGTTAATGAAGAACTTCACATTACACCTTTTTTCCGATTTGTAGTCATACTCTATTCGCCAGACATCCTTTTGAAGCCCATTGTAATCTACTTTGCCAGTAGGAAAATATTCACTGATGTCATTGGCTGATGTTAGTCTGGTGTCGTATGAAAGATTCCCTGTTTGATTACAGCTCCGCCGCAGCATCTGACTGCAGCTGCACTCCATCCAGTTAATTTCAGCAACAACTGAGTTTAATATTTTGCCTGATGGATGTTGAGTAGTTTCAGCAGCAATTCATTTTAATCAAGTTCATATGTGTGAATGGTTCATTTTAAAATTAGTGACAAAACATACAAATAAAGTCAACACCTTAAAAGACAAAAGGACTTTTTTTTTTTTTTTTTTTTTTTAAATGGTGCACTGCACTGGTTTTAAGAATAGTGCATACTTATAGAGAAGCACATAAATGCTTGTTTGTCTTGTTTTAGTTTGTACATTTAATCTTTTACTCGAAACTTCATATCACACACCATGTTGTTAAGGTTTGACTGACATTTTTCACCTGTATTTTCCTCTCTGCAGATAATTCAAGTAAACTACAGTTGACAAGAGGCTTGCCCAGATCTGCCATCCATAATGTTAGTGAGGTCTCATTCAGAGAGGAGACCCCTGCCTGGATTTGCAGCCCTGCTGACACACAGCACTCCCAAACTCAAGGATGAGACCTCAGACCCACCTCCTCTATCCTTCTCCCATGAGCCCATCTTTTCTCCTCTGTCCCTTACTTCCCCACCTCCTTGGGTGACTCAAGCCCTTTCCAACTTGGAGCAAGGAGAACAGGAACTGCTGAGCCTCAGGGAGAGACAGCAGACTGAAGTGGAAGAGGTGAACCGTCAGTTAGACAGTGCAGTGTTTGAAGCTCAGAGAGAGGAGCGCCGCCTTCTTGAGAAGGTTGAACAAGACCATAGAGATGCCCAGCGGCGTCTTGATCAGGTTAAGAGGGAGAATGCTGCAGCTGCGCGAGTTGTGCAGTCACTTGTTGACCAGCAAATTCGCAAAATCAGCCAACTGAAGGATCAGATTCAACGATGGGGTAGTACTGCAGGTGGAGCGAACAAAAGCCAGCTACAAAGAGGAGTAGCAGAAGTCACACAGCCTTGGGAAATCTCCCTAACACTGAAAAGAGTCAGTTTCCTACCAACTCCCTGGTCTACAAGCTTAAGTTTAGGGGAGGTTGACGTTCAAGAGCAAGGTATGACCTATCCCATTGGTGTCTGTGGTGTCCAAGGACAGAAGTGTGCCTTGCATTCAGGGGATCCAGCATTCACCAACATTACCCCGCTTGAGATTCGACAGGAACGTCCATCAACCAAAACTGGACCAAAGGGTAGCCCAGAGCAAAGCAAGAAGACAAACGACAACAATACGCGTGTTGTCAGGAAACTGCGTCTGTCAAGCTCAGAGAATGAAGATGAGCTCAGATCACCAAACTCAAAGTCTCCTATCCCAAGAAATCATGATGTGTCTGAGTCCTCTCAAGATGAGGAGGAGTCTGTTTGTTCAGACACACACGGGCAGGATCTCTTCTTGGCTATACCACCAGTCTTCAGCCAAGGAGAGTCTGAAGGTGATGAATCTGATGGAAGACAAAATGGACACAAGAAGCGTTCTGCACTAAAGAGTAAAAGAAAGCAGAAGTCTCTTGTCTTGGTCTCTTGTGAAGAGCCATCCTGTCCTCCTGAAGAAACTTCTGGAAGAGGCGTCAATGGGCCAATATCTCCATTCGTTAAAAGAAAAGGTTCACTCTCAAGGCGAAGTCTGGTTGATCTTGCTAGACGTCCTCTTTCTCAACAATCTAGAAGGAAAGCTTCAATGGATAGTGGAAGCCCTCCATCCCCAACTGAGAGTGAAGATTCCTGCCACACCTACAGCATGAATACTCCTGCTAATGGATCACTCAAACAAGAGTACAACCGCTCAATGTCCACCGCTGACTTGTCAGGCAAGCTCCGCCCTTTGATTAACAGTGATAAGGCTGACTATGGAGGAATGAGGAAGGTCAACAGAATGCGTCTCACCTCTAATTCTTCAAGTCTTGAACAAGGCCAGGGAAATGGCATTCAAAATGTCAACAAAATTAACTCAGATGAAAGGCAGTCAAAATCCAAGACCATTATAAGAGGTTCAGGTTTAAACCGTGTTAGCAGGTCTCTGTCAATGTCTGCCATTGAGGGTGAAAAATTAACCCATGTCAAAGAAGTACAAAAAAACCATGAGAAACCTGCGCCAGCTTTGAAGGAACTGGAGGAGGAATGTGTTTCTACTGCACTTGATTCAGCTTGTCTGGTGAAACAGTTCGGAAAACAAGGATCAGGCCGGAATGACTTTAACTTGCCAAGTGGTGTCCATGCAGCAGTGAAAGGCCAGCTGTTTGTGGTAGATTGTGGTAACGCCCGCATCCAGGTCACTGACATCCAGAAGAACATCGTGCAACAGGTGTCTCCCTCAGGAACAGAAAGGTCTTCCCGCATCTGCAACTACTTTGACGTGGCTGTGAACTCCAAGGGCCTCATAGCGCTGACCTGTGCTGCTGAACGAGCTGTGCTGGTGTTTAGCCGTCATGGACGCCTACTGCAAACATTTGGAGGCACAATGATTGGTTCCACCAATGAAGAGTTGGATGCTCCAAGGGGAATTACTGTTACTCGTCAAGATGATTTTTTGGTTGCCGACATCAAGCGAGGCACCCTCACTGCCCTGAAGCTAGACCCCAAGACTGGGGCCAGAGTTGAGCGTACAGTGGTGAGTGGATACCACAGACCGTACCTAGTCGCAGCGTGTCTCACTACAGGGCTCATGGCAGTGTCTGAGCGAGGCAATGAAACTGGCCGCGTCCCATGTATCCGAGTCCTGGAACCTGGATGGACCACCATTCGAATCCTGGGGGTGTGCTCTGGAATGGGGCCTGTCCTGTCCTGCCCTTGGGGCCTTTGTATCGACAGCGATGGGGATGTCCTTGTGGCGGACTGGGGCAAACAGCACCACCGTGTGCTCATCTATCCATCAAAGGGCGTTGGCTGGGTACTGGTGAACGATAACTTGAGCAGTCCAAGAGGCCTGGCACTGCTCCCTGATGGCCACATGGTTGTTGCAGACAGCATGAATCACTGTGTCAAGATCTACCAGTACAAGTCCACAGAGGAGGAATGTTAAAGGCTGTGTATAAGATTTCAATAGATCCAACTGTAGGAATTGACCATAACATTTATAGTTACAGTGTCATGAGTGTATAATAGGGGTGTAATAGTATTGAAAATGTTTAGTTTGTCATGTTTTCGGTACTGGGGTCTTCGGTTTGATACATTTTCATTATGTCTTTGGTAGTGAAAGTATGGGGGGCACGCTTCGTAACTTCCGAAACCCTAAAGTGAAACTTAACATGCTACGAACATCTGACCCAGCTTCAGTGCCTCTGTTGTTTTGGAGTTTTACATAAATACACACACACACACACACACACACACACACACACACACGTTTACTCCCCTTATCGGCCTGGTATTTTTTTTTGCGGCGTTGCTGCTGAATTCTCAGTGCAGGCAAACTCTGCACATGGGTTCTGCTTGCGGCCACCCTGCTTCCAGAGTGTTTGCATTCTGCATATAAGCTACATGAATTCATTTGATACACCTCCATATTGTATCAAAGGCCCCAAACAGAAACAGTTCAGTACAAACAAATGCACCGTTACACCCCAAGTGTATATTCACCTGAAATAGAGCAGGGGCTATAGCCACAAGTACCTTCTTCATGTTTCAAGAATAGAAATCATGATCAGTTGAACTTATTTGATTTGCTTTCAAGACTGAACCTGAAAATAACAACCTCTGTGGTTGTATTACCTTGGAATTAACGGTTTATATCTACAAGGAGAATGGGTTGCTCATGGGTCCACTGTGTTGTACTACCATGTTTATACAATAGATTCAATACAGTTTTTCTTTACTTTTTTAGTGGCCAGCATGCAGCATTAGGGGAAATATCTATTTCTATGTTTGAATATGAACACAATAAATATCCCTACAAATAAAAAAGCCAGAATAAACTAACCAAAATTGGCTTTAATGACACATTCCATATATTGATGGCTTCCGTAACATATCCAATTTGGGACTTGACTGTTAGATGTCACTATATAGTACACAATGAACTTTGGAAGAAATAGAAAGTCACACCAAAGAATAATTTTGGTGATAAATCAAGGGGATTAGATATGTCCTAGCATGCAATATAAATTCATTTACAGTTTCTGGCTGCAACTTCCTTTTTTAAAATCATACTGCATTATGGTTTAAGAGATTTGAAAATGGTGAAAGTACTTTCTTATTTTTTTTTCTCTTTATTAAAATCAGTAGGTGAAAGGCATGTGCAGAAAATTAGTCAAAATTATTTTCCTTGTCAGTATACGCAAGGAAAATAATATGTAGATTAAAGTATTTGTATGCTATTGAACTGACCTTTTGTGTTTCAAAGGTTTAATATCTTTAAAATTCATTTAAAACATTGTCACATATAAGGAAATTCAGAAAAACATTTTAAGAAGTTGTGAATTTTGTCTTAACATAGCTCAAGTTTCAATCATACATGCTCTGTATAATCACTAAACATAATATTACATCAATCTGTTCAGTTAGCTTGACCTTTGGATGGGGCTTATGATTTTTCAATAACTAAAATAAAGATTGATTCAAGGTGAACTTTGTTTGAGTTGTTACTACAATTGATTTAAGTCACCACAGCCTCTGGTTACTTTTGTCATAGAAACTGGTATTCCCTGAAAAACTCAATCACAAAACAAACGTGCAGAAAACTGGACTTTTCCTGGCTGGTTGAGCATGAAATTATTAAACAGGTGGTGCAACAAAAAAAAACAAAAAAACTCATGGTACAATGACATGACTCCAAATGCATGTCAAAACCTCATTTTGCAACAAGTGAAATTCCAGTCTCTGCACACAGTTTTGTGACATGTCCACCCACGTACTCACTTCAGTACATAAACTCAGGTTCAGCTGCTGCACACGGACATTAATCTTGCAGTGAACCTCCACTTCATTAGTCCTCCATCAACATGAAACCACTCACCATCTCCCTATTTCTGTGCCTGGCACTGGCTCTCACTAATGGTGCCCCCACGTGAGTATAAAGTAACTTTTTTTAATTGGCAGATGAATATAAAAATCTGGAAATTTTATCTATAACTATACTGACTGTATACTCGCTTTAGGGATTTGCAATTAATGGTTATATGCACTCTCAAATAATCTGTTTATTATTTTTCTCAAACTGGAAAATATTTGAATCTAAGCTGAAACATGGAAAAAATATTTTTTTCTTTAAAGGTAAAGGTAAATCCATTGATGATCTGAAAACACATCTCCCATGTTCTCATAATCTGAGTGATTTCAAGTGCTTTTTGTTACAAATAGTGAGGAAAAGTAGCTGTTTGAGTGTAGAATTGGTTAAATGAATACATACATACACAGCTGCTGATGAATTTGGAATTTTATTTTCCAACAGTAATATTTTATTCCTATATGTACACATCAGAAACCATCTTTGACTCCTGGAGGATTCTGTTGGGTGTGAATTGGCTTATTAAATCTAAAGTGTCATGAAATAACGTAATATAAATAAAATTTGCTTGCTTGATCAATTGATTTAAAGTAGAATAAAGGACCGTATTACAATAATTTCATGAGAAGAGCTGAAAATATTTTTTCTAATTTTATAATAAAGTGTGTACATTATCTGCACATTCAGAGGGTAAATAATAAACAGCACCACCTTTAAAGTCTAACACTAGAATGTGTAACTACCACTTATTTTTAGAGTTATTTCACTCCTCTGTGATTTATATTTTAACCTGTGGAGTGGAAATACACCATCATGTTGGTTAATTTCATAACTGTATTTTCAAGTTTACAAAGGTCACTAGTTGGATCAATTGAACACATAAGAGTGATAAGTCATCTGTCAACATCTGGTTTGTCAATGAATAACCGCTTTCATGACTCTCCTGGAAAATAAACATTAGATAGTGCTAGTTACTTTTGCATTAAGAATTCCTTTTATTTTCCAGACACCCTTCACATGCAGAGACAAATGGTACGTCTTGTGTCTTCAATGAATTGATTTGCCTATGAACTATCTTTATATTTACAAAAGCAACACAAAATCATACATTTTCTGCAGTCACTCTTTCAGTGCATTTTGTTTTGTTGCATTTCATTTTGGAATAAAGATGCAGCTCTGCCAGACCGTTGTCAGGGAATTGAGTTTGATGCGATTGCACTCGACGAGAAAGGAAACCCTCTCTTCTTCAAAGGTTTGTTAACAATTTTCTGAAAAGCCTCCTTTCCTGAATATATTATGTGTTCGCAATAGTGGCGCACAGAAAATCGAATATTTTCCTTTCAGATGAATACTTATGGAAAGGCTACCATGGTCCAGCTCACCTCTCTAATGAGTCCTTCAAGGAGCTAGATGACATTCATGGTATTGGACACGTTGATGCTGCTTTCCGCATGCACAACATGGACAACCCTGACGATCATGATCATGTTTATTTCTTCCTGGTAATAACCACGCACAACCCATTTGTTAATTGATTCTGTTAAGGCGGCATAGCATGACATAAAGGTCTGTGCTCTTTTCAATCCAATCTAAAGGATGACAAAGTGTTCAGCTACTACAACCAATCTCTGGAGGAAGGGTATCCAAAAGAAATCCAGCAAGACTTCCCAGGAGTCCCCTCACACCTGGATGCATCTGTGGAGTGTCCTAAAGGAGAGTGTGTAACTGACTCTGTTCTCTTCTTCAAGGGTATGTTTAAAAGGTCCTTCGATAGGGATATTAAAGACTAAAACTGGAGCAGGAAAAAAACCAAAAACGATCCTTAAACAAACTTGAAACTTATCTTTAAAAACACCAGTATAGGGATAAATATGTCAGGATTATCAAATATAAGAATAGTTGTAAAATTTCGACAAAATACAAATATATTTTCCATAGTTTGGTAATTTTCAGAGACACGAAGATAAATACTAGTGGTGGTGTAAAATTCACGGTATATATGGTCCAAGACTGGGCTCACTGGTCAGTTTCAACCAGTTTAAGTCGTACTAGAGGAGTGAGCCATAATTTCCACCAGGTTTTAGTAAGAAACGGCCTTTTTCAGGACTATAGAGTTAGTTTAAAGTGTAAAATGAAACTGCAAATGTCACAGATTAATTAGTTTAGTCTAGTTTATTTCCTTCACAAGGTGCATTTCCATGAATATATTTCATGTCATTTTGAATGTCACTTTAGAAAACGCTTTTGGAAGCAACAGATTTTTTAAGAAAAATGAACTTTTGTCTGTTTTTCTCACAATAATGAATTTGTATCAACTAAATGGAAACACTTTCTCTCAAATAATGATGACGAAACCACAAAACAATATCAGAATACGCCACTCCTATTCTGTTTGCTCAAGCCATCTGTACCAAAGCCTATAGCAGGGGTCACCATCCCCGGTCCCCAAGAGCCACTATCCTGCATGTTTTAAATGTATCCCGCTTCCAACACACATGATTCAAATGCCAAGTCTATCATCAAGATCTGCAGAAGCCTGACGATGACCATCAGGTGTGCTGGAAGAGGAAAACATCTAAAACATGCAGGATAGGACAGCCTGAGGACCAGTGTTGATGACCCATGGCCTATAGCACCACCTGCTGGCGACACAACACAGTGTAGATCAGGGGTGTCAAACTCATGTTCAGGGGCCACATTAAGCCAAATTTCAGTTTATGGAAAAGCACATAATTTGCATTTTACTTTTTTGACTTTCCTTCAAAGTTGTATTTTATGGAAACAACACTCGTGCCACACAGACTGCATTCAGTCACTGTCCAGTTTC
>JAQQZY010000013.1:7392696-7407623 GCA_030068375.1 Ostorhinchus rueppellii
CTCTCTCTCTCTCTCTCTCTATCTCTCTATCTCGCCATCCTCCCTTTATCCATCCATCCCTCCCCCCCTCTCTCTCTCTCTCTCTGTCTATCTCTATGACGTATGTAGTAATGATAGGGTTTAGCCACTAGAGGACCTGCTATGCAAACAAATGTGTGACATCAGTTGTACTGAAACAACACAAGAAATGCCCACGTTTAGACAGGCTCATCCCAGTTAATAGACCTTTTTCACAGCAGACATTTTGGTTTGCCACAGCAGGAAAGGTCTAAGTATCATAGATAAGAATAATGGCAGTGTAATCCACTGAATCTGTCTGAAATTTGCCTAATGACTCATAAATAGACTGTGTTATCGTGAGTTTCTACCTTCCTGGTGTTAAAAGTGCCACATTCACCCATTCATTTACAAATAAAATAGTCAGTTCAGTGTTTTGTTGAAGTACATTTCAGCTTGTGGTCAGGGGTCACAAAGGTCAGTACGGTTATGGTTAATTTCTGTTCTTTAAAATTCAACTTATGATGATGATGATGATGATGTACCCTGTAGGTGTTGCAATAAACCCAAAAAGTGCTGATAAGTACTGTTGCTGGGTTGAAAAGGTACTTAAACGGTCTAAACTGACTGAGAAAAAGGAACAGGGTGCAACATTTTAGGGCAGAACTCCAAGTCCATGGTGGATCTCATAATGTGTCCTGGTAAATCAATACAAAGGGTAATGCCCCTCAAGCTGTTCGACCCAGAAAGGTGTAGATTCATTCGATTTTTTTTTTCCTGACAGTGTGTACAGAGTATAACGGCCTTGGTTCTTCAATCCAACTGCAGAAAAGGGCTCCTTCTTCCAGGAAGTACAGATTGTGATGTGTTCAGACATTCAGACAGATTACCCTGCGGAGCTGCATGGTAACAAATGTTTTTCACAGACATTACGGCTCGTCTCAGCAGGAAAAACCCAGGTGCTCCTATAATATTAATGATTTCAGAGTCCTAGAATGCAGGCATTAAACTGATGGAGCTACCTGGACTGATTTAATTACATTTTCAGCTCTGAAAAAGAACAATTAAATACTGCACATGCAAAAAAGCAAACCATCAAGTTAATTTCAGTACAGTACAGTCAGTACACAGTACATGTAATGGTTTTCTCATAATTTTGTGTCATGCTGGCTCTTAATACTCACTATTTTACCTTTAACCATGTAGTAAAACCATGCAGATTTTTTTCATTTTAACTTCAGACTGTCTAAAATAAATTCCTGATCTTTGGTCTCTGTCATTGTGACACTACAGTATTTTACCAGACCGTCACTTATTGGATCACGGGGACACGTACACTGAAGCCTGTAAGAGTCCATGGGTCGTGATGGCATTAACAGCCATTCAAGGCCTTTTCAGATCCTGAAGGGTTTTTTGTTCAGCCAAAATCCCTGGGACTTTCAGCGAGCATAAAGGAAGTGCTGGCCTCAGCACAGCAGCTTCATGGGCGAGGCCACGAGGACGCACGCACACACACAAACCGGAACACACGTGCATTTGGACATAGAAACACACACAAACACACGGTTAACAGACGGTAAGGAATGTTTTCATCACACATGTACGCAGAGATATGATTAAATCAAATGTTAATACCCATTTTATTTTTTGATTTATATATCAAAGTGTAGATTTGACCAATTAGACCGATAACCAGTTGCAAATTTTTGATTATTTCACATTTTAAAAAAATTGCACATTTCAAGTAGTTCTCATCCCAAAGCAGGGGGTTTTACTTTTCACCATGGCTTTTTATTTACTTGTGCTGCTTTTTAGATTTATTTGGAATTCAAACTCTGTTTATCTGTTGTTCTTTACATGTGAAAAATGATAGAATCTGATTTGTAAAGAAAGAAAACACATTTTTTTGAGATGGAAATTGAGAATGTGACTGCCTGGTTTTAAGGTTTCCTGTTCCAAAGTATAAGGAGAAAAATGATTTCAAAAGCACCACAGGAGAACAGTGATGGTACAAAAAGTTTATTCAGTAACAGTTCTGTAAACATCTGAGGTAAATTCACATTTACATCAACATGTTCTTTAACAAAATGTCCAGACGCAAGGCACTTCTCTTCAATGACAGTCATTTTACAACGGGAGTAAAAGCAGGGCTTATTCTTCATTTTCAACACATGGGAGTCTGAGTCCCTGCTTGTTTGAGCGCCATGAAAATCCCATCAGTCTGATACACAACGTCTGTTTTCCATCGATGGGTGGGGGGGATTTTTGATGCATCCTTGGTGAAAAAGTTGGAGTAGTCAAAAACCTCTAAATCCATATTGAGGACAGAAAAAAAATAGTCACTTTAGATTGATTATCCATTTCAAGTCCAATTTTGGTTGCATTTCTTCCATAAATAAACAAAAATATGTTAATATCCATCCTCCTAGGACACCCTTTGTAATTTTTCTTTTCTATTTATAGCATCTTTAAAGTGGTCCAACTACCTAACTGTGCAAATCTTTATCTACATATCAAATGTACTAAGAACAGCGTGGAACAACAAGGTTATGAAAAACATTTCAGCAATAAAAATAAGTCAAATAGAAGCCTTGTTTCAACAATCTTTAAGACACAAAGTTCAACATAATGTCTTTAGATTTTGGGGGTGGAAATCTCTTTTGTCAGATTCGTTAAAAGGGTTACAGAGCTGATCTTGTTTGGCGCCAGAATCGTGTTGGGAGAGTTTACCAACTGCTCTAAATGTTTTCCTCTTGTAAATCTCATCGGCGAATCTTGCAGACGAGATTTTGGTTTTGCGAATATCTTTGGTTCAATCATTCACATCATTAAAAACATGTAAACATTTGACACAGTAAGCAAGCAGCACAGACGCAGTCTCTGGTTCATCCCATCTTTAGAAAACTTGGATTAAAAACTGAAGCGCCTGGTAAGTCTGTTTCATCGTGGCTGACTGGATGCATTCATGACAAGTTGGAAATAATATGTTTTACAGATTCACCTGAACAGAATCAATGACAATGTTTACTTGCACACTAAGATTCCAGTTCTTCCATTATTTGGAAGATGATATTCCTCAGAAGCAGGGCTTGTTTACATATAAATTAATGTTTTTTTTCTGGGTTTTTTTTTTAGGTTTTCCCACTGGTGGTGTTTGTTCCTTAAAACACCTCCTGAACAAGGCCAGGTTTTTGATTTTTTTTCTCAAACATGAACCTGTTTATATCCTCTGGAAGCATATTTAACAGTTGGAGTGTTTTTCTTCCTGACTGGACATGTGGATTTTTCTTTGGAGTATATCCATCTGTACCAGAGGGGATCTTTGTCTTTACTCCAGCTAACCATTAAAGCCCATAACACCAGAAAAAAACAGAACAAAGTCAGGATTTCCCAGAAAATTCAGAATATCTGAGTGCAACATGTTGTCAGAATCAGGATACTTTTCAACTTTAGTGATAATTATAATAGTAGAATATGAATGTGCATGTAAACATAGTCATAACCTTTTAATTGGTGTTAATGGGAGGTGATAAAAGTACACACATTGAAAAAAAAAATACAGGCTTTAAATGCATTCAGTGTGTGAATAACATCTGTACTCCACTATCCTCTGGGAATATTATTTACTTTTATATATTATTGTCCCATCCATTTTAGGGCGAAATCAGTCTTGATCATGTGGGAAGATGCTCAGCAACACAATTAAAGCAATAACCCTCTTCAAATGCATTAAAACGAAGGTATGAGACTATTTTTAAAATGTGTAATTAAATAAAATGACGTGAAAAATTTCCAGAGGAGTAAATATCCAAGTAAATGATAGATCATACCGAAGACATCATGTATTTGTCTGGTGTTAATGGATATTTCACGCACAGATTGATTTTTTTATTTTTTTTTTTTAACCATTTATTCTGGTTTAATTGCTAAACTTATCATTTCTGAGTCGCTGTGAATGCCGGCAGACAATAATTCCCAGTGTACGATGAATTTATCAGTATGGGATCATTCAAGTAATAAAGGCACTGTCATAATAAAAAAAAAAAAAAAAAATCTGATGTAGCTCAGTTTAAGAATACATTCAGTTGTAAAATGTTGCTAAAAGCTTAAAAAATTTTATGTTCAAATATAAACTATTATTTTGAGTTCATGTTGAGTGGTAGAAGAGAGTATTTTTCAAGTATATTAACTCTAATAAACTATATTTAAGCCCAGAGAGAAACACAAACATGTACAATACTCTAAAAAACATTTCACCCCGAATCACTCCCCTTGTTGTTTTCTGTTCCTGTTTGTTGGATGAAACATTTGACTAGTATATTGGAAGAAATAAGATCTGATGGGAAGTTGCTTTAAGGCAACACAACAAAAATCACATGAGCCATTTTATGCATTTTTTTTTTACTTCTTTAGGCAGAAATAAAAAAAAAAAAAAACAAAAACAGGGAGGATTAAACATAACTGTGTACGACCTAGAGAGTGAGGAAGTTCTCACTTTTTGAGATTGTCATGTGTTGCTTTTTTTCAAAAAATCTAAAAAGCTATTAATTATTCTACAGCTAGTCTAGAAAAATAACTTAAGAGTCCTCCTATACAGAACAGCTAGGGGGAACTCAACAGTTTTGTAACACACTGCAAACACAAGCACCAGAAAAAAAGATGTACTGATTATTAAGCTCTGTCCAAGCTGCAAGTCATGAAGCACAGAAATCTTAGCCCTTTGTTTGTCCTTTTTTTTTAAGCTTTTCTAACATTGGATTTTTGTATAAAGTGACCTGTGGGGCCAATGTCAAAATAAGCTGAAGGACTTAAAATTGCAGCTTGATCAGAAACTGTAAGCTGTTCTATATAACATCCTATGTAGCCTATAATTCATGATGTATTTACATATTTATATACTTTATATAGTTGACCCTGATGTAACTGCAGTATTGTCTTTTTGTAAACACTGAAACAAGATGAAACCACCTTAGACACACACACACACAGCCTGGGAAGCCTAAAGACTATGTCTCAGGGTGGGACTGCCATATTGCTTTCGTCTGCTCGTCACCTCTGCCCTAACGTCAGTGCTTCCCTCTCTTCATTGAAACAACAGGCTGGGTGATGAGAGTCATACACGGAGACAGACACTTGAACAGACGCACAGCTCCGTCATCACAAGAAAAAGAAAAAAAGAAAGAAACAAAAGTGCAAAAAAGTGAAAGAAACGACAAAATAAAAGAATATCTCTGCCTCTAAGCTCCCAAACTTATTTGTTAGTCGAGTCATCATCATTAGCATCACTATTACCTTTCCTTATTGATATCTGTGCTGGCTATATATATATAAATATATATATATATATAAGAGTGTATGTTTCTCAATTTCCCTCAACTGACTTCTTTACTGAAAAGTGACAGCATGGCCAGAACACTGATCTGAGCACTAACACAACATCTGGTAGCCACGTTGGAGATCTTCATCTCGAGTCTAATTTGTGTTTTAGAATTTATCCAGATGGCAGTAACTGATAATAACTAGCGCTGACTGAGAAATCGCATTTTCATAGTCACTGCAATAGAAATGTGCGAAATAAGAACATGAAATATGACAGAAATAATGTTGTCTATAATTGGTTGATTATTCTTGTGCAATTTTTTAAACTTCTTATTTCATGTCTTTACTAGATGAACATAGGCTGCTCACTGTAGAATCTGTGAGTGTAGCGAATAGCAACAAATAGCTGTTTATAATAAATCCCATCGTATCGTTATGGTCATTGCATTAGTAAACAATATTAAAACATGTCACAGATTTGCCTCATATCATGCAAACCATGTATGTTTTTATATGGTTGGTCATTTCTAAAATGTGTCTTCAAGTCAATGTGGTTTGTTGCTTCTAAAATCAATTTCCTCTGCTACTTGAAGACTTGTTGATTGCAGACTTGGTGGGCGAGTTTTATTGCTGAAATACTGAACACACTGTTGAACTGAATTTAAAATTTGAGAAACATTCTCCATAATGGTTCCAGATGTGTTACTCATATAGGACCTGACGTCATGGTAATATCACAGCTGATATACTGCGACTAGAGCATGTTGCCATTTGATCTGGTCTAAATCCTGCTTCTCTTTTACAATTATCATATGAAATAAGCAGCCAGCTTCATCTGAATTCGTGTTTGGCCATGCATAAGTGTGGTGTTAGGAAAACGTGCCTTTGTGTCATAAATTAAAAGTCTGCATAGGTAAGTCTACTTTTTAGGAACAGCATTAATGTGTGTTTGTGTGTGTGTGTCTGTGTGTGTGTTTTAGCTACACTGCCAGGTCATCAGGGCGAGCTCGGACACCGCTGCTCTTGTTGGCTCGACTTGGCTTCCGGATGTCTGTTGCCACGGCAGCTGGAGGCTGATGCATCTCCGCTTTGGTAACCACAGTGAAGTCGTCGTACGGGGGTGCACTCGGCGCTGAGGTGCTTTCCTCGTCCTCAGTTTCCTCTCGAGGTGCGATGGGGTAAAGAGGGGTGTCGCGAGGGAGTGTGGGAAAGGAGGAGAGCTGGTCCTCCTGCGAAGGTGGTGGGGTCATCTCCTCCTGAGGGTAGGAGGAGATCGAAGTGGGAGAAGAGGGGAGAGGAGGGCAAGAAGAGGAGGAGTTTTTTCCATCCAGAGCCTGGAGCTCCAGTTCCATGTTGCTCCAGTTCTGTTCCATTGCTGTCAGCTGACCGTTGTTCCCGACTTTCTCACCGTTTTCATAAAAAGAAGCAGGAATGGCCTCTAACAGGAAGTCATCCGGGTGGAACGCTGCACCTCCAGCTTTGATGGCAGCAGGCACAGAGGCCATGTTAGGATTTAGGGAGATCACAGTAGGGGAAGCCTCAGCAGGACTGTAGGCTCGTCCCTCCACTGCTCCTCCACCCACCACATTGACGCTGGTGTACACTGGCAAACAGTCGAGCACAGACGGAGACGTCTGCTCAGGAATCGTCTCCGCATCACCACGCTCATCTGCACTCAACAGCAATGATTCAGCGTCAGGTGCGAACTCATTGGTAACTCCCTGCTTGACCTTCTTCCAGCCCAGGTGGTAGATCTCCAGCAGGTTGAGGAGCAGAGACACACAGGCGACCACCAACATGAAGATGATGAAAATGGTCTTTTCAGTGGGCCTGGGACAGGACAGACAAACAGAGTTTTAACAGATGGCTAAAAGAAAAACAAAGGTGAGGTTATAGATGCACCCATAAATGACTTTTTACTCAAATGACCAAATATTAAAGTTTCAGTGTATAATATTTAGAGTCATCTATAGCTGAGGTTCCAGACTGAAACTAAATGAAAACCTCCCGCCTTACCCTCCCCTATAGTGGTTAAAGCATTTGATTTATCCATTCTTGGACTTTTATTTAAGTGCAATAACTCTGGTCGACACTCAAACAGGCTAACACTGGATGTAATGTACCACAGAACAGAAAAAAGCAGATGAATAAGTCTGTTCTGAGATCATACAGAAACCAGGTCTTCTGCAGATATGAATGGATGAATGGTTTCTAAAGTTTAAAAAAAAGACAAATTTTGCTGTTTTCACATAATCATAGACTACTGAAAATATAGTTTGTGAATGCTATATATTTAGACATCCTAAATTTTACACACTGAACCTTTAAAACAAGTAATTCAAATCAATAAACAAGTAATGCAAGTCAAAATCCTACTTTCTAACCTGGAGATGAAACAGTCCACTGTATTGGGGCAAGGCCATCGACCACATTTATAGAGCGGCCTCAGGTGGAAACCATAGAGGAAGTACTGTCCCAGGATGAAGCCCACCTCAAACAAAGTCTTGAAGATAATGTTGAAGATGTAGGTCCTTAGTAACGCTCCTCGGATCCGGATCTTCCCATGCTCATCCCTGATTGGTGGCTTCTCTTTCTTCCCACCACCTCCTCCTCCATCACCAACTCCGTTGTGATAAAGAGGGTCGTGGTCCTCCTGGTGTCTCCCTGCTTTTCTGAGCTCCTCCTCCCTCTCCCTCCTCTTCTCCTCCATGCGGACGATGTGCAGCACATGGCCCAGGTAGATGAGGGTGGGCGTGGAGACAAAGATGATCTGCAGCACCCAAAAGCGGATGTGGGAGATGGGGAAGGCCTCATCGTAGCAGACGTTCTCGCAACCAGGCTGTTGCGTGTTACAGGTGAAGTCGGACTGCTCGTCACCCCAAACCTCTTCGGCTGCTGCGCCCAGCACCAGGATGCGGAAGATGAAGAGGACAGTCAACCAAACCTATGAGTGAGAAGAAGAGAAAGGTTAAAAAAAAACCAAAACAGTCAGTTCTGTCGAAGGTTCAGAAGAAATGAATTTGGTGCTGGTTTGGTTTAGAGCAACATCAAAGATGGAAGTAAAATAGTAGATTTTTGGTGTTTTCTGAGTAATTTTTATTTTACTTTAACCAAAAATCCCAATGTAATTTTTTTTTAGCACTATAAACCTTTGCATATTTTCATGTTCCTTGTGAAAACAGAAACATGGGCACTTCTCCACCTCTAGAAAAGCCTAATCTTCACTGATTGGTCAAATCCACGTGTGGAGCAACTGCCTCCAGCTGCTAGCTAGCTCATAGTTCCATAAAAAGCATCACTGGATGTAGAATGACACCATGAACACCATGAAATCACCAAGATTATACTGCAAGAGTTGGGGAAATACATAATTAAACACTTCAACATTCATTTGATTTCATGCATACTATATGGGCTTACTGGAGGTATGTTACTTTTAAATTCCCACCATTACAGACCAAAAAGGTGTTGAAGTAATATTTAAGGTGAAACTGTCACATCTGTTAATTTAAGTATGATCACCTTTCCAATCACAGTGGAGTGTTCTTGAGCATTCTCCAGCAGCCGCCCTAGAAAGCTCCAGTCACCCATGCTTTACTTGATTTTCTAGCCTGTGGGAAGAAACAAGAGTGTAAACCAAGTGTCTCAAGTGGTGTTATAATATTAAGTAAATGTTGTAAATGTCACAGAACAAGGACAGTCTGTCAAACCTACTGTTTTCATGGAGAAAATCGTTCACAATGGTGTATTTTTTTTACACCTATATTAAGTTAATCTAATAGAAACAACCCTTGCACTCTCTTCCAAATACAATTCATATAGAGTTTGACCCACTACTGTTTCACGACATGCTGAATGAAAAAAAAAAAACATCAAACCAAAAATCACACTGCAAACAGTACCAAAATAAAGGAAGCATAGAAGCAAACTTACTAAAATATTGTTGTATTGTCAGTGATAAATCCATCGACCAGAAATCAGAAGAAAAATATTTCCTGGAAAGGAGAGACAACACAACATACTTCATAATTGACAGCCAAACATAAATTACAATCGTAATATGACTCACATTTAGATTTGACATACATTGGTGCAAGACATAAGTATCTCCTCATGTACCAGCCATCATCCTGATCACTTTTAGCACAAACAAGCAGCTTCATGCTTGGTACAAACAAATGAAAACAGGTACATGCAATCTGTCTGCTACTTTACGCCTATAGACATTTGCTTGCAGACGTGTGTGCATTTGTGTGTACTCGCATTTGTGTAGTGGCTGTCCCACAGGCCTGGCTGGCTACTGAGACAATGGCTGGCCATCTGTGGGAAGTGAATGAGTGGATAACAGGTTGTCCCTGTTGAATGCTGGACTCATCACATCCCAGGAATGCTGAGGAGGGCAAATGTTTGCCTGGGATCGACTGATATGCGCACACACACACATACACAGACACACACACATACACACACGTACACATTCAGACTGAAAGTTACTGTAGTGAACAATACTCAACCAAACTGTCTCGACTGGATCCGTGGCCATGCATAACTTGAGTTGGAAAAGATCATTTAAAAGCATGAAAGAGCACCAAAACAAAGTCGAAGTCCATACAGGAGATAACTGAGCCACTATGATTTAGTAAATGTTTTTTAAAAAATCTACCATCTATGTGTCTGCATCTTCTACTGTATTCATCTGCTAAAGTGAAGTCTACAGGCATTTACTTATCTGAAACTGTAGGGTTCAGTGGAGTGGTCAAAAAGTCAGCTAGCGTATGGAGACGCCAAATTAACCATCTACTGATACACTACTCTGAAAGTGGCATGTGTACATGTACATGATGTGTTGACGTGATGAAATACCATCTGTCATGACAGACAATAGAGAAGCTGCCAGATGGACATTGTCCTGACTGGCGTGTGCTTTTGATGGATCAGAGGTCTTTGTACTAAAACAGCCCCGACGGTTAACTCTTGGCCTGCCACCTGCACCCCGGAAAACTTTTGAAGATATGAAAACAGTAGAGATTAATCTGTTCAATGACCAAATGAAATGTCCTTAAATTTTGAATGAAAACGACAAGGATAAATAAGTTAGAAGAATATCGAAGCAATGGAAAACGGTCAACAACTAACACAGTAAATACTGTGTTTGGTAAATGCTATAATATATAAGAAGTACACAAAGAGTGCAACAGTCCAAAACTGTATTTAGCATGGCATAATGGTGTACACCAAACTTAGAAGTACATCGAAGTGCAGAACATTACTAATTGAACTAAGTATGCAGTTGTAGAGGTACATCCAGCTACATAACATCACCAAAATGCAAGTAACGGTGTTTAATAGATGCAAATATGTCAAGAAAATCATGAACATGTGTAAAGATAGATACAAATGTTTAAACCAGGTATACTGTGCTACATAAGGTAACTGATCATGCAAATAAGTTTTGTAAAATAAAAAAAAGTGGAGGAAAATTAAGTGTAAACCTGTGCAAACTCAGGACTCAAGCCCCAGAAAGAGACATGATTAATCTAAATTGCAGAATAAAATACTGTAAAATTTGAATGGTTATGAGAAGCAACTACATACAAGTATTATAATTACTTTTAAAGCATTTTTAAACTTCATAAACTTTACTTTTGAAGTCGTCACACAGCAAATATCCTGTAGACCACAGTGAAAGACTGAAATTCCAACACAGATAATGCTAGTGTGCCGCCATATTGGATCAAAAAAGAATGGAGGAAGCATATGCATGTGGTGTTGGATTACAGATTTTACTATAAACTTTTCCAATGCAGTGAAAAAATTAAAAGTCATATACATTTTGTTTGATTTGAGGTGTAAACCAAATCTTACATGACACCATAATGAAAGTCAAGTGACAAGAGAATACATTTAGAATTTAAATGAACTATTGCTAAAAGATGTTTGAGTTTAATGTTTGGCGTCTTCATAACTTTGGAAGATTCAGTCCTCTATTCCTAAAGTAGTACAAAGTATGTGACGCTACCACAGCATGATTTCAGGTGTTCCGTGTTGAGTTCTTATCAGAAAACTAAAAGCTGCATTCCCTATTTGATCAGATTTTAGTTGCTTCCTGTTTGCGTCTTTCCCACAGGGAAGTGAACGCAGCACGAGAGGTGCTGGATAATCCAGCAGGTGGAAGGATGATAATCCCTCCTCTTCCCTCCCACTGAATCCAACACCACCACTGACTCCAGCATCCACCTGCTTACCCCTCTCCTCTGAAACACGTCTCCCCCCACGGCAGCGCGCGTCTTCTCCGCCTCCTCCACCTCCTTCTCTTTTTCTTCTTCTGACCTTTTGCTTTCTTTAACTCCCACGGGTGGGCAGCCGAGCGTGGAGCAGGTGAGATTAGATGGGGAGGACGGGAAAGGAGAGAGACACAGAGAGAGAATTACAGAGAGGGAGTAAAAAAAGACACGCGGCTAGTCTAGTCTAAAAAAAGGGCGCGTGTGGAACCTGTCCCGCGAAGGCGAAGCGCAGCGGCTGCGTCCCGCGTGGCCAAGGCCAACCGCCACTGTCACACATGGGTGTCCCCCTGTTTGGGGTGCACGAGGGGGGTGTCGGTGGGGGAGGTATGCGTGTGCGCGCACGCGGGCGTGTGGGCGTTTGTGGGTAGGGGCGCGAGGCAGAGGAAAGTCCAGTCCATCATGTCTGAAACAACAGACACAAAAGATGATTTTAACACCAATAAACATGAAATTAGATACAACAGCATGATCAGATAAGATGGCACCGAATAAAATATGGATAGATACTATTAATAGCCTAATAATTGCACATTGTAATAAAGTTAGGTGTTGAGTTGATTTCCTAAAGCAGGGGTGTCAAACTGATCTGAGTTCATGAGTCACATTCAACTACATTTGATCTGAAGTTAAATAACATTAATGTATAAATAATGTTAACTCCAAACTTTTCTCTGTGTTTTAGAGCAAAAGTACAATAATAAAATATTTACATTTACAAACTATCCTTTCAAACAATGTGAATAATATGTATAAACTGAATATTAAGTGTAATTTTAACAATATTATGCTTCAGTTTACCATCTCCACATGTTCATTTGAACTTACAGACACTGGATCTACAAAACATTTAGAGGAAGAATATTGTTAAAATTGTACTTCCTTTTTTTCTCCTTTAGACAATTACATTTGTTCAGATTTACATTTTTTGTGAAATTATACTTTGTTTTAGTGTCAATACATGAAAATATTTTGATTTACAAATGGAAACATTTGGAGTTGTGGGTATTTATAGGTTATTATGATCGTGTTTGACTGATCTGATCCACTTGAGATTGAATTGATCTGAATGTGGAACCTGAACTAACATGATTGTTTATACTTTAATATCTATTCTTGCATTTCACAAGCTCATCCCAAGGGCTGGACTGGACCCTTTGGCGGGTCGGATTTGGCCCCCAGGCCGCATATTTGACACCTGTGCAAAAGGTTCATGGAAGTAGGCGTTTTAGATGTTTTATCTTTAAAATTTTAAAGCATTAAATTTACTAAGAATTATGGTCATTTAATGAATAAAGTAACAATTTTGAGTAAAAGGTCATACAACAAGAATATATTCGGAAATTTTCAAGAAAAAAGTCATAAAGATAAGAGAATAAAGTTGGAATTTTTTGAGAAATATACGACAACCACCATCAACTGCACTTTAAATATTAAAACTGTTTGCAATCCTCCATTTCTTATCTAAATTTATAGTATGAAATCTGTCTTTTAACATGTATTTATTATTATAACGTGCATTGCTGATCCCTTGGTCAGGCCCTCCTTGCAAATAAGATCTTACTCCTACTGTTATAGGTCTTTACCTGGTTAAATATAGGTAAACAAATTAAAAATAAAAAATGTGAATAAGCTGATAAAGAATGTAAAATATCAGATGGACAATCGATCACTTGCATCAAAAAAAGCCATGAATGTTCACAAATAAAACATTTAGATACTCAAAGTTTCAAACTTGATTTAGATGGCTATTTTGACACTTATTTTTATTTGTAATAAAAACATGACTTGTTACTCGTCAAATTACATTATTCTTATCAGATTTTTTTTCCCCCCCGAGAACTTCATTCTTGTAATATTTTTCTAAAAATATGACCCCCCCCCCATTTTTATCCTTTGCATGGCTCTAATCCCCCTTTGTAAACCGTAAAGGAGTAGTAACTGTGGAATAGGTTACTTTTATTAAAATATAGGCCTGTTTAAGTAAAGAGGTGAGATACTTGCACAATGAGTATTTCCATTTTAAATGTCTTCCGCACCACTCCATCTCAGACGTAAATGTTATACTTTATGACTTTACTTTTTTTTTTTTTTTTTTAACATCTCTTCAAATTCATCTGTATTGGATGTTAATGATAAACTGAAGGATTAAGTGTCTGTTATGTTTACATTTTCCTTCTTAATCTTTACATACCAAGTCAAATTTGGCCCAATCTGGCTGTTAAAAGCACTTGAACCCTGAAATCACTCATGTATATCACTCATGCATAAAAATGTGAGAAAATGTTTTACTTCTATACTAATGGAGAATAGTGGTTTTAGTGAGTTTTGTATATTTGTTCCTCTATGTTGTAGATGTAACTATATTTCTCTAGGGGACACATGTTCATGATTTCAAAGGGGAAGTGAAATATACACAGGTACAGACCCAGTTTCTAACTATGTCAACTTTTGGTTTACATACGGAACATTTGATTGGATACGTTTGGGGCAAAAAAATTTACCAATAAATGAGAGAATATAGACAAGACATAATAATCATCACATATTTGATACATACTGTCAGAAAAACACTCATTTTAATGACTTTTACGACTATTTTGTTTTTTTAAGATAAATACATTGAATTTTCCCATGAAGATTAATAAAATCCGTCTATCGGAACATTTGGGTCGATACAAGTATGGAAGCTAAAACAGAAAATGTAAATAAAACCATGAATTTGGACCCAAACATGCAGATCTTGTGTCCTTAGTATCAGCCAATATTTGCCGCCATTGTCTTTTTCAGCAACAGCCTGTGGTCAAAGTAACAATAGGATATTGTGTGATTTTTCTCCACATTGCATGCTATAAAACATTAACGTCGTCATTGTATTTATTGTATTTTTCTTTATTTTTATTTTAGAGACTGTTCCTTTAAGAGAAACCACAGAGCTGTCAAAGCTGTTGCTCATCACCAGCAGAGGTCGACAAACGTGTTCATCTGTTGCTCCTAAAACCACCACACTTTGCAGTTAAAATCAATCACAGTGGGTAAACAATCGGCAACTGTAACATTAACAATATTTTCTTACACACAGCCTAATCAATAGGCACGAAGTAGAAACTGCAAGTACATTTTTTTCTGATTTGACACTTTTCTTAATGCGTTGACGAAGTGTGCTTTGACATTTATGCTGCCACATTTTACATATTCACAGTAAATCAGTTTAGCTCTGACAAGAGTATGGAAAAACATGGAATTAAACAAGATGGAAAATAAGACTGCCTATTTAGTGTACTGTTACTCATTACAACATTGAAAAATATGATGAATTCCTCCTGTATA
>JAQQZY010000013.1:7499308-7513653 GCA_030068375.1 Ostorhinchus rueppellii
CTGAAATACTGACACTGCATTTTTTACTGTGTGTGTTTATGATGTTTCATCAACACTCACCTGTGACTTTGAATCCTGCTTGGCTGTTCGGTAGCTCCAGAGCGAAAAGCCAACCAAACAGCTCTCCTATTGGTGCGACCGGCATCAGAGCCCAACCCACTGGCTCGGGTAGCTGACCAATCAGTGCAAAGGTAATAAAAACAAAACACAGAGTCATGAGCTGTGTTTTATGTGCGTCAAACTGAATGCAGGCTCACGTTTCTGTCTGGTTCTTACTTTGCTGATGGCGGTGTACGCTCGTCCATCGCTAACCACGATGTACGCGTGGAGGTCGACGTCGTTCAGCTGGATCGGGGTCGAACCCACAGTTACCGTCCCGCTCACTTTACCACTGATAGGCTGCGGTACACCTGCAGCGGGACAGGGGTTACACTATGAACAGCTGCGGCGTTGGGATTTATACTGAAAGTTTTACGGGAAGAAAAAGCTACGTTACAAGTAAGCGTTACACGCGAAGGGAAGAAAAGAGAAAAAATGATCAGCAAGTGTCTGGGGATTAAAAATCTAACCATCAGGGAGACAGTGGCGTCCGTTTCCATAGAAACCAGGCCGACAGTGACAGCAGAAACCTGTGGCGTAATCAGAGCAGAATGCATTCTGGGAGCACTGCTGCTGGAATCTAAAACAAGAGAGAAAAACACACAGAGGTTACGTATTAAAGGTGAATATTAGTGGATTTACATGATTTAATATTTATCGTGCTTACATACCTGGAACACGTTTCTTTATTCTCTGTAGTGTACTGAATCACTGAAACAGATAAGTAGAACAGAAGAAAAGTTGGTTTTTTTTGTAATTTTCTTTTTTAGTCAGCATTATCTTATCAACATTTCACATCATGTACATATCTTCTCTGTATATTAACCCTTTGATGCGTACTACTCACTACAGTGGACATCTATTCAACAGCTGTTTTCTTCTATATTCATAGGTTTTGTTGTTTTCGTTCCGTATCAGCCAACACGGTGGAAACTCATGCACCATCCCATAATACTCTGACATTCATACCATTACTGTAACTTTGCTGTTTTCTCGATTAACCTGATCTACAGTCACATGTTTGAGTGTAAATCAAGTGCGAATTGCTTTTAGACTGGAATTAAAGGGGTTCTTTTTGCATTTTATCGCCATGAAGTGAGTCAGAACTGGTATGAGAGTAGAAGTAGAAGATGTAAAAATGAGAGAAAGCATTAAAATATTCAAGTCTATCACTTTCTGATATTGGTGCATGGTGTACAAATGAGTGGACATTTTTGTAACCCCATAAAAAATAGTTGACGTTATTTTTTTCATGCCTAAAGAGGAATAAAAACACTAAAGACAAAAAAAAACTTGACTCAGGTTTTTGTAATTCATGCATCAAAGGGTTAAAAAATATAAAGAAAAAACAAAAACATACTCATACAGGGGAGCATTGACAGAAATAGTAAAAAAAAAAACCATACTTCACATCAACAGATACTTCACCTTCTCATCTTTCCTTCCAAAACCCCTTTTCCCTCGTATAAGATGAACACGGAACATTTAAAGTGTGTAGCATGAACCCAGGGTTTACATGAGTCTACATACATGTTACTCTTATCAAGCAGAATTAGCTCTTAATAATATTATATCGTCCAGTGTTTCCCAATCAGTGTGCCGTGGAAGATTATCCAGTTTCACCTGATTGGGTCTGGAAGCCAGCAGTGTCAACGATCCACTCTACAACAACACTCTCCTGCTTCCCTTTGCAAAATAAAAATAAAAGTGAACTGGCCCTGATGCGGTGCGTTCTGTTGACAAAGCCCCCCCAGTCATGATGCAGGTTACCCACAAACCCCAGATATTGGGTTGGGGCGGGAGGGATTTGAATCCGTGTATCGTTTGTTTTTCAATTTAAAAACAAAAATCAAAAAACAAAAAAAAATAAAATCTGTGTATCATATGTTAATTTGTTTTTCAATTTAAAACCGACAAACAAATAAAACATTCGTTTTTTTGTTTTTCATTTTCAAAACTAGTATGAAAAACGGATAACGATTCGTTCTTCCACTTCCCGATTTTGTGCTCAAATGAAAAATGGAGAAAAAAAAAAAAAGGATAACGGTTAGACATCATCGAGTGCAAAATGCTTCCGTATAAAACAAATAAACTACAAACTAAAACAAAAAAACTTAGCTGGAAAATACCAGCTCTTTTCTCTGTGCTCATGTCTGTGGTTTCAGTTTAACCCACTGACTTCCACTAAAAAGCACAAAAATGTCCATTTTCGTTGCTACAACCTGTAACCATTAGCACGTGTCTATCCTCTGCTGTCGTAAAGGGACGTTAAGGTCACAGACTACTTCCTGGTCAGAAAACGGAACTGTACTGAAAACAGCAAAGATGATGAAACAGCCGTTATTATATTATTTTTTCCATTTTTCATTAAAATGGAAGAACAAATCGTTATCCGTTTTTAATTCTAGTTTTGAAAATGAAAAACAAAAAAACTAATTTTTTTTTGGTTTTTGATTTCTGGTTTTAAATTATAAAACGAATGAACGAATGATACACGGACTGATTTGCCTCCCGTACTATTACACAACAGACGTCCATCCAGGGGGTCGGTCTGAGGGATCGCTGGTGCACCCCTGGGAGCTTTCTTGTTCTAAACTTCCCACAACAATGTTGCCTGTGCACCCCTGACACCCCCGCTGCAGCCCCCCGTGGTGGTGTGCCGTGGCTCCAAAAAGGTTGGGAACACTGACATAATCAACCCAGTTTTTCCAATAACAGATGAATTTGTGTGAATCAAGTCTGACTGAGAACGTCACCTTCTCCGTCCTATCGATGTCATCTATAACCTCTGTCCAGTCGTCCATTTTCGGTGCATCCTTCTTTAACCACCTCCTAGTGATGACTTTGTTTTACCTGCCACTGACAACATTCTGAACAATTACTTATCCTGTGAGTTTGTTCTGCCCTGGTTCTCTTTACTCAAGTATATGGATTCAAACATAAGTGGAAACTGGACTTTGAAAATGTCCTCCATGCTTTTCTTCAAAGGTACAATATAAGGACAATCCCAAAATATATGACAATGACTGGCTTTGTTTTCACCACATAGGCTCCAACTCGTGTTAATTTCGTCAGACGAGACGAAATATGTTCGTCAGCGACCCTTTTTCTCATGACGAAGACGAGACGATGACGAGACTAAAAAGACTTTTTAAAAACACTGACGAAGACTGTGTTAATGTGTCTTATCGTTGAGGAATGAAAACGAGACGAAAAGGTTCTGCATGAAATAAAAATTTAACGAACACTCCTCGTTTTCGTCTAGAGGAAATGCGAGAGAGAAAGAGAGAGAGAGAGAGAGAGAGAGAGCATGTGGGTGAGAGAGAATATGGCCGTACTCGGAACTGGATCAGCTGTTTGTCCTTGTTTTGATCTGAAGCTCTGACCCGCTGGTCGGGTCTGGGCCCAGCTCTGCCCGGCTGTGAGCTGCCGACCGGGTCTGATGAGACCTGTTCAGTTTATAAGCGACTATAAGAGGCTTTTTTTTTGCACAAATTCCAACACAGACAGGTTGGAATTTGTCTTTTTTTCTCACCTCGAACCCTGATGTTTCTTTTTCCATCTGCGAAATGGGGCGCATTAAACTGCGAATCGTCAGTTAGAACCGTACCTGTACCCCCATGTTTATGTCTTGTGTGTTTATGTGATCTTGGTTGGTTGTAATCTGGAATGGAATTTCGTTGCTCTGAAATATGTGCAATGGCAGTAAAGCTTCATTCATTTATTCAAGTGAAACAAACGTACATTTGTTCGACTGTAACAAACACAGACCCGAACCCGACATGTAGATGGTTATATTTTAGGTCTACAGTCGTTCTGTCCTTTGAAGGTTTTATTCGATTTGAAGCTGTGTCTGCTCAGAAGAGTCTGGAGTTGGAAGAGTCACATATTTAATGACAGTTTTTTTTTTTTTTTTTAGGTTGGTTGGTGTATCGAAATAAAATTTGATCAGAACCAACTGGATACTTTTCGCAAAGTTGCATTGAACATTCATTCATTCAAGATGTTTTTTTTTTTTTTTTGTTTTTAGGTAATTATGACATTGAATCAATATTTTAGCTGTGAAACAATTCAACTGCAGTGATAAACAAAAATCATCCCTGAAATGAAAAATTCAAAGAAACTAAAATCTTTTGACTAAAACTCGACTAAAATACCTTGGACTTTTAACCGTCAAAACAAGACTAACAAAAAATGATATGTGAATGATTAAATATGACTAAGACTAAGAAGGAACTCTGACACAAGACTAAGACGAAATTGAAAAATGGGCAACAAAATTAACACTGGCTCCGACATCTTTTTTCTCCTGAGATTTCTGTGCTGGTGTAATAAAATATCTGACATTGTTTTGCCAACCATATTCTCTCCATGTCAGTGGGCACGTTGTTTTCCATTGCTGCTCATTGGTTTACTCCCATTCCTCCTCTGATAATGTTCTTCCCGCCTCTTTTTCCCACTTTTCTCACTGTACTGTTACCTTTTAAACTTTGGGAGAAATGTTTTAGGGATATTTATGAATCCGATAGGACAATCACGCAATATCAAGTGTAAAGTTAGCATGTATTTCCTTCCATCTGAAACAAATATTTCAATGTAAATGCTGACCAAAAACTAGAATATTTAGCAAACGACATTTTTATATAGAAGGAAGACAGGCTGGGAAAAAGGTGGACAAGATAGAAGACTGAGGAGGACACAAACGCACATTCAGAGACACACATATCAACACAGGACTTGGAGAAAAAGCAGCTGTTGCAGCCGTGCATCCCACCCCCACTGACCCACACACACACCCTTTGTTGCTTCATGACCTCCCACAGCATTCAGAGTTAATAAAGTACTATTTAGTGGCAAGTATTTCAGAGCAGTACGTGATCCTCTGATGCACATCCTAATTCGGATTTATTCAGAATTAAGACAAAAACAACTCAGCGTTCAGTGTATGAAAAGTGAATCATCAATGGAAATTTACGAGTGGAAAGCCCACTCCTCATCACCATCAGTTTTTATGGACTCAAGTGACCACATGCAACTTGCATAACTGAGTGAGCGCTTCACTGTCTCCAGTTTTTCCTCCTTGTTTCTTGGTGTTTCTCTTTTTGGCAAAGGGCGTTCTATCATCCCACAGGGGCACCACAAGCACACAGGATGTTAGGATATTTTCTCAGTGACTACACGTCCACAGGAGAGAAATTGCAGGCTTTTACAAGCACAAAACACAACACAGGGACACTTTTTTTCCCCAACAGCTTATTCCGCAAATATTCAATTCTGGAAAAATCTCAATGTGATGACTGATATTTCATTGCATCCTGTGTAAAAATGACTTTTCATCACTCCCAACTTGAACTAATCGCCTTCATAAGACGATTTCTCACACGCATACATATACACACAGACTTTTTGACTATTATGTAACCAGGCAAAAAGACTGAGAACACTTTCATATTTATGGCGAAACCCTGTGGGAGTGAGTGGGAGCAGGGGCGGCACACACCTGGGAGCAGCCCAGTACAACGGCGGTATTGTGCTGCCAGCTGCCGAGCTGCTCCGCTGCGCTTTAGGTAGTTCTACCCACAGCTCCCGGCAGCGATCAGACTTTTACGAACTGAGAAGACAAATATAAACACACACTTTGTCTCTTACCTCCCGTGTCAAAGTCAACGTCATCCTCGTCCACGCTGACCACGTGACCTCCGGGGGAGAGAGGCGGCTCGTTTCTGTTTCTGTGGGATGGGTAAATGTCCACCACCTCCTGAGGAACCTACACACAAAAACATCCACGCTAAACCTCAATAACGATCCTCTATCGCAAAACAAACCGAGCTAATTTTTCTTTAACTCTGCCCAGATGTCCTTATTTCCATGTACGTATGTGTATACAGTACACAGGGTATCATGACTTGCAGTTTTGCCAGCGTTATGATGACAGTACGATTACCGACTCCAAACCAGCATTCCTATAGAACCACAAACTACACAAAAAGTCACTATAGTTTCAAATCAGGATTACAAAACTCTGACAGGACTGACAATACAGCCAATCTAAATTCCTCTTTTTTTTTTTTTTTCTTCCCAGAGCCGCTAGAATAACTCACGTTCTAAGAAAATATAAAACACATTGCTGCGCTGCATTGTTGTGGGCCTTCTAATGAGGCCCGTTCACATGATATAAAACAGTCTGTAATGTGTTTAGTTTAGCAATTTGTAGTATTAAAAACCAAACATTATGTAGAACTGAAAAATTAGATGAAACAAGACTCAAATACATGAAGACGTTTCTCCACGCAGGCTTTAGATTTAAGTTATTCAAGTGATTTTAGGGTTTTCATGGCGCAAATTTTGTTTTTCCTTTCATATTTTTCACGTCAAAATCACTTCAACATTCAGGAAATCTTCCGAGTTTTGTTTTTCTAAACTATTCCGACTTGCATTGATCTACATTTTGATTTTGAGCTTAAGGAATGTTTGATAACGCCCAATCGTTTTGAGGTATAAATCTGTTGTGACATTTGTTTTGGTGCAAACTCCCATGAATTTTATTATTTTAAAGGAGAAAATATGAAACGGTAAAAAAAAAAAAAAAAAGCATGATTCTGGGAAATGAGACTTATTATTACGAAAACAAAAATAATCTCAAGCATGGTTTGCATCACCAAAAGTAATCTAATTTCAAGAAAGACGAAGTGGAAATTGTTTACATAATATTCCAGTTGACGTTGAAGTGGATGTAGCGTCAGTACCAAGAAACAAGACTGTTTTCCTTATCTTGAGAGTGAAACCACTTGGATAAGTTTTCAGCTTAATAATATTAAATCTGTCTTAAATAACTGTGTAAGTTGTGTAACAGCATAAGTTGCTTGAATATTGACATTTTTCTCATATCATGACCCCGTAGGAGGAAACTAAAGGCTCCGTGCAGGAAAATAAAGTTGTTGTGAAATTTTGTTGAATTGACTTATTACCATATTAGTGTGCACGAGGTTTTTGTTTTCTTCACAAAAGCTTTCTCAAAGCAGCATCTTTTATTTTGAAAGCTGAAATTTTGTTTGCAAATTCATCATGTTTTAGCCGTTTTATAAATATCGCATAGAATCCATCCATTTATTTTCCTTGTGATGGTTGTGGAGGTGCAAGAGCTAGTTCATGATATGACATTGTACATAATATATGCCCAAAACTTCACCCTTATATTGTCTTCGGGTTAAAATTGACCTGTTTTCAAGTTTAGGTATGTTAAAAGTACCGTTTGGTTTTTTGTACTGGAATGAGGCTTCATCTAATCCTCAGACACAATTATTTTAACGCAACCACATTCATTTTCACCATTTTAGTACATTCTAAAGGTCTCAAAAAAAAAAAGTGTAAAAAATACTGGCTGTTGTATGTATCACTTAACTCACAGGTGTCAAACATGCGGCCCGGGGGCCAAAACTGGCCCACCTAAGGGTCCAATCCAGCCCCTGAAATGCAAAAACATTACACTAAAGATATGAAGAATGTTAAATTATTTGAGGTCAATTTAATCTAAAATGGATCAGACCGGTAAAATACAATCATAATAACCTATAAATAATGAAAACTGCTAATTTTTCTCATTGTTTTAGTTTTGAAAAAGTTTAATTACTTTTATTTAAAAAAAAAAAAGAATAACCTGAACAAATATGAATAACCTGAAATGTCTTAATTTTTTACAATATTCTGCCTGTTACTGTTATTTTTAGATCCATTGTAACTCACACACGTATAAATAATAAACTCGGTGTAATATTGTTAAAAGTGCTCTTAGTTTTTAAATTAATTTTCAGGTTCATATTTCTTCATGTAATGTTCAAGTACAGTTTGTAGATGTTATCATTTTCATTACGGAATTTGACTTTTTTTCACTCAAAAACTTAGAGAAAACTGAGGACTTGACAGTATTTATAAGTTCATATTCTGTTATTTTTCTGGTCCGGCCCATTTTGTGTCATATTAGGTTGTATGTGGCCCCTGATCTAACATGAGTTTGACACCCCTGACTTAAGTAATGGCGAAAATGAATTTTGTTGCATTAAAATAGTTGTGTCTGAGGATTAGATGGAGCCTCGTTACAGATGACACTTTTTACAAACCTAAACTTGAAAACAGGTCAATTTTGACCCGAACACAAAAAAAGGTGAAAAAAAACCTCAACTTTTTAGCCAAACATCAATGACATAAAACACACCATGATGCCTAATCCTCCACACAACCAGAACATCCCTGTTCCATGCATGCACAGTTGTCTAAAATGCACACTTTCTGGAACACGTCACCTGTGGTTGCTGCTCCTGGTTCTGCTGCTCAGCTCTCTCCGGTGCGTTCACTGTCTCAGGAGAATGTGGGGGCGCGTAATGTCTCTCTGCCGGCTGGGAACCGTGGCTCGGTTCGGAGGTCAGCGGTGCGTCCTGACGTCTAGAATCCTCCGTAGGAGAAGACGGGGCTTCGAGTCTTTCTGGTTGGAGGTACTCCGGGTGGTTATCCCCTACAGGCGCTGGCTGAAATTCAGGGTCTCCTCCTGTCAGAGGGTAATCGTCATCTTCATCTTGGCTGTCTGGGTTGAACGTATTGTCAGGATACTCCTCGAACTCAGCATACTCTGGAGTGGTGGCGTCCTTAGAGTCAGAACAGCAAAATTCAGCTTAATCACCAGTTCACGGATGAAAATCAGATACAAACTGAACAGAAAAGGAAAATTACCAGGGAAATGCCATGTCTTCGAGAAGGGGGAGTAGCAAGAACACCGCCGATGGATGCAGGAACGATATTATCAAAAGAGTAACGGTTTCCGGTGTGGAAAAGCCAAACACCTGGAATTCCAGTATTCCCAACCCTAGACAGAGAGAAACACATTCACACACAGAGTCACCAATTTTCATCCTGATTGGTGTAAAATTTTACACATTTTCAAAAATTCTTATCATGTATTTACCCAAAAATCCCATAACAAGCTTCATTATTACGTTTCGATCATATTTATAGCATCTAAAATCTATGATTTGACTTTATATGTTAAATATAATGTATCACCCAGTTATATCACATAAACACAAGTGGTTTAATTTTTTATAAATGAGGACAAAAGTTGTAATTTGTGATTTTTTTTACTTGTAAATCCAAACGCTGCATGGTCGATGGGAACATAACACAAGGGTTAACCTGCTTACTGGTACAGGCTACTTACTGGTAAAGGTTTTTCACACTCTGCTCATCACTCGTCACACTGTAGTGAGGACCCTCAGCTCGGGAAAAGATCAGAAACGTGACCTCTCCTCTACTGAAGCCAACTCTAGCAGGAAGCTCTATCTCAACATTGTAAGACTCCTATAAACGAACAGAGCAGCACAGAAATCAACTTGCAGAAGCGACAGTGCATTTTATTTAGAGATCATGAAAACTGAATTTGATATTTCTAAAAGCTATCGTATTTAGTTATAGGAAAATGTTTCTATTTTTATTTCTCATCAAATGTTTGGGCCTGAAAACAGGTTTTGATCTTTGGTTTCATTCTATAAAACTGTCCTTCATTTTTAAAATCTACAAAGGTTTGAACTTTGAGGGTTTAAACAAGAGAGAAATGTGAGAAAATGTTAATGCCTGTGCAAGAAAAGTGTACATATAAAGTGTATGGTGAGGGCTTTTACAGCTTTAAAACACATAAAATAACTGTAAAAAATAAAGCAGACTACTTTGCGGATTTCGCCTACAGTGGGTTATTTTTAGAACGTAACCCCCGCGATAAACAAGGGACCACTGTACTTCTTCCCACTCCTTTTCAAGTGCGGAAAATTTAGTTGGACCATGTTGTATGGCTCTGTGTTGTCTGATGAGTCTATGTGCTTGAAATAAAACAACACTAGCTAACTAACTAACAAATACCCGAGAGAAATGTTGATAATATGAGTACTTTTTCACTTTCATCTGATAAATGTGGTACTTGTGCTTATTCACCCTATTCTCCATGGTTACTGGGGCGGCGCCATCTTGTTTATTTTGTGCTAGAACTTCCGGTGGTGCAGCAGAGTCATTGGCGAGCATATACATGAAGGGTCAAAAGAAGGGAGGTACAATGACCAGGATTATTTGTGCAGTCCGTGGTTGTTTGTCTCTTCAACAAGAGTGTTTTATTCACGGGAAGAGAAGGGGTGAATGTTGTGGGCCGGCCTTTAATCTGTATCCGGCGTCTTTGGCTGAGGGTGCTTAACTTAAAAAAAAACACAGAAAAAGCCATACGTCTGTTCGTTTCACTTCGCTGATGGGAAACCTACAATCCAGCACACATATCCCGAAAAATGACTTGGCTATGAAGCTCCGGAGTGACGTCTGCGTTGACAGCTTGTGAGGCGATCAGGTAAATTCACATAAATTTTACTTTGCCCTAATGCGAGTTTGATGAAGTAGATGCTAGCTACATTAGCTGCTAGCAACTAACATTCTGTTCCTGACTGCTTTTTTACACATGGTTTAAAAGATTTTAAAACGATGTAGTTTAGGAGTAAATGCTTTAAAATAGTGTTAAGCACTATTGGGGCAGCTATGGCTCAGGTGGTCCAATGTCTGAAGGGTTGGCGGTTCGAATCCTGCTCTCTCCAAGTCAAGACACTTCACCCTCCTTGCCTCCAGTGCCACTCACACTGGTGTATGAATGCGTACGAATGTTTGGTGGTGGTCGGAGGGGCTGTAGTTGCGAAATGGCAGTCACGCTTCTGTGCAGCTGTGGCTACAAATGTAGTTTACCACCATCAGAGGGGGAATGTGAGAGCGAATCAATAATGTAAAGCGCTTTGGATGACTTGAAAAACGCTATAAAAATCTAATCCATTGTTATTATTATTATTATTATTATTATTATTATTATTATTATTAAGCCGGAAGTTCCAACACAAAACGGGAGAAAAAAAGTAGTTAAAAGGGGCGGGGCAGAATAAGGTGAATACGTGCACGACAACTTTACCTTTGGTCGGGTCCCAAAGAAGTTCAAGCCTCCTTCTGGGTAGAGGAAGAGAACGTAGGAATCAGTCTCGTCGTAGCCAATTACAGCCTGGAACGTGTTAACCTACGCAGAGAAAACAGACAAGTGTCATTTATTCGAAAAAACAACAACACAAACGTAAAAAAAACCAGAGAAGCCTCTAATTTTCAGGTCTTCTTGTGTCATCCCCTGTGAGTCGACTCTACTCAAGCACCCGTCAGATCTATTAACACTAAACTTCACACCTCCTTCGCTCCACTTCTCCCTCCGTCTCCTCCTCTTCCTCCTCATTTCTTGCTCTGTGGGGACTCGTGATAAGACTTCTCACCCCTCAAATCTTCTTCCCCATCACCATTTACTGACATACTGACCTGAACATCTGGCTCTTAGAACCGCAGTTTTATACACATTAGATTAAAAAAAAAAAAAAAACGGAGTCTGAGCTTCTTCGTCGTGAATAAAAAGGACATTTCTCGAACTTCGCCATCGTTTTTTTAACCGTAGATTGAGGCGCAGATGTTCTGTATGTGCGACGACAAAACCAAACCGCACTTTAAAACATGGATTTAGTGAAAGAAGGGATGTTGTTTTCCTTAGGGACGGAGTCAGATTATCTTTACACACAAATACACACAAACCAAGACATGTACACACACCTCTGTGTCTCAACCCCCAGCCCAGATGTGGATCTCCACAGCTGTCTTCCTGTGCGTCTGGGCTTCTTTCATGATGATGTTACAATGTGTAAACCAGACATCATTACAATAATGTCTGATATTGTAATGATGTCTGGCTTGAAAAACGCACACATATACTCGCGCAATTACAACCACACACACAGATGTCCCTCCACGTATGTGAACATATGTGTGTGTGTTTCTAATTGTTTACATCGACATCTTTAAACTATCTTCTTGTTTGTGGGCGTGGAGCTCTTTGTAGCCTACAGGCACATTGTAATTAGTGAGGAGGGGGTCTTTCGGTGTGTTTTTTTTTTTTTTCCCCCCCTCGGTCTTCAGGGGAGGAGAAGACTATGAAGCAAATGGGGGATTAGCTCTTATTCTTTGCCGGTAATATCTCTTAGACTGTACATGCCTGTCGGTCTGCGAACTTTTTACGTCCTTGAGCTGCCAGAAGGAGGGGGGAGTGAAAAGGGGGAGAAGAATGGACGCATATTGAGATGAAATGATGTGGGCGTTGGTGCAAATGGGAGGCCATAGCACTGGTTTAGAATAGGAGGCAGAAAAGCGAGTGGGTTTCCATCCAAACATAACATAACAAAGAGAAATGTGTGCTTTCATCAGACATTTATTGTGATGAAATGTGACAGCATTAATGGTGTTTTTCTTATTAATGTTTTACACACATTGTAAGTTCAAATGTACATGAAACAGAGCGAGCGCTACGCTGACACAGACTGTGTATTCCAATTATTTACCCTCTCTATAATAATATTAGACTGACTTATAAGCTGAGCACTTACAACATTTTAGGCGTAAATTAGTGAATTTACTCTTTTTTTTCCCCAATTATAATTTTTATTTCCTTCACAGACATCAACAAAGCAGTCAAATGCATTTTACAGATACGTATGAGCAGACAGAACAGCAGATATACATACATGTACAAGTATATACATGCTCTAAATTTATAAAAAGATCTGCCCTCATCTAAATACATCAAAATACCCTGATAAATGTCTGATCTGGAAGGAACCTTTTTATTTTTTTATTTCCCCACCCATCCCACCAGTCAAACATAGTGCACTGTAGGTTTAGTTTAGAATTATGTGAACACCAAACCGACCTTAGCTTAGGTTTCCCTGAACTGTGTTAGAAAAAGCTGCCAGATTTCCATCCATTTTACCATTTATTTCATATATTAATCGCTCGAAAGAGGCAGTTTCTGAAAGGGGGATGAGCCATTCAGAGTAAGTTGGGTTGTTTCCTCCCGCCCAGTGTCTCAATATAATTGTCTTTGCGGTAACGAGAGCAACCTGGAGCCATTTGGTCTTCTTCTGGTCTATTCTCGCATTAGTGAATTTCCTCTTGGTATTAATAACCAGAGATGTACAGTCAAAGTGGAACCATTTGAGTATTGTACTTAAAGGTGGGGTCTGAGATGTTTTCCTGGAGCATTTTTTTTTTTTTTTACTATATTGATAAAAATCTCCTTCACACTCCGATTGCAAACAATTAATTAAATGCTCTGACACAAAAATGAACAGTTTTAGTCACCTGTGGGACGGACAGGACAGAAAAAAACAACATCCAATCATTTTGAGCGCCCACTCGAAATGATTGAATGGTGATATGTCAATCAAACTCAGTTGACATTCATCCCACCCCCTTCCCGTTCCACGCAGCCCGATTCGCGTGTCCTTAGAAGCTTGGTGCTCCGACTGAGCAAACTGAGGCAGAGCTTGGATAGGGTCTGAAGAAAGGGGGTGGGACTTTTGAATTGCGTCTTTTCCAAACGTAGCCTACTCGAGCCGTTTTTGTAACATCTCAGACCCCACCTTTAAGTACTAAAATGCAGTATCTGTAGTGTTTTGGAGTATTATTTTTTCCTCCTACTTTTCTTTTTTTTGTCATTAAAATTTTTATTCATGTTCTATACAATTAGACATACAAACAGTAATAAAAACGCAGCAACAACAACAGGCAGCTCCACAGAACCCTCATAGCACCCCCCATTACAAAATAAGACACAATAAAACAATCTACATACAATACAATGCCCTACATCCTGCCTAGGAGTTTATATCAATACTGTATTCAAAATCCACCCATGTTTGGCTGGTTTTACTTGGGACCTTCTGCACTCTTCCAATCATAAGTTCAAAAACAGTCGTCTCGGACATAAGCTGAAGCTTCTTTAATTTCTGCTCTATGTGGGCTTTAACACTTTCGCAGAATAATTCTAGCAGCTGCAATAAAATCTGTTATCAGTAGCCCAAATTCAGCTTTTGCAAGGCCCTTAGGCATACAAGACTTATCCCCTACCAGGCACAATTGTGTGGACTCCGGTAAAGGTTGACTGAGCCATCCCTCAAACTTTTGCAAAAGTGCCTTCCAGGAGGGCGTTACTAAGGGGCAGCCCCACAATCCATGGAGAAGTGCCCCCACTTCCTGATAACACTTCGAGCATTTATTATCCTGGGTTAACACCATAAATCATTCATTCATCTTCTATACCCGCTTTATCCTCACTAGGGTCACGGGGGTCGCATGGAGCCTATCCCAGCTAC
>JAQQZY010000013.1:7543231-7559610 GCA_030068375.1 Ostorhinchus rueppellii
AGAAACTACAACCAACTAGGACTTTGGACTGAATTTTTCTTTCTTTATGACTCAAATTTGGTAAAGTTGAACTCCTTTTATTCTAGAAGCATTTTACTTATAGACCAGTGTATGTTTTTCATAGAGTGAAGGAGACCAATTTCATTAAAACAATCATAATCAATAACCGATCTTCAGGAAACAATGCCAGCACACCACTCTTGGTTTGTCGACTTGACTCTCTCCAGTGGCATAAGTGACAGGAAATCCAAAATACTCCCAAATCAGAGATTAAAGAGAAGGCCGAGGGTGTTCCAACTCTGGCTTTGTACCTATGATGCTGCTCTGAGCTGCCGTGTTGTTTACATTCAGCATGAGTACAGTGCGTGCACCGCTCAGACGTCTGTCTGGGATATCAAATATTGCACATGGGTTCTGCTCGCAGCCATATTGTGTGCGTTCCGCTTCAAGGTTCGTGTGGAAAATTAAGGCAAGTATTTGCGTTCTTCACATTGGCTACATATATTTATTTGGTTCTCCTCCGAAACAGTTCGGTACAAACGAGTGTATTATGTTACACCCCTCGTATTTTCATGTTCACTACGGCGCCTCTGAACATACAAACGTCTCATGTTTGATGATAATAAAAAGCTGAGAAACTGCATTTGACCTGAATAACTTACATATCATAAAAGGAATAATGGTTCAGATATTATTAACCCCTTGACGCCGATTGTCGCAAATTCGCATCAAACCCCCTTAGGCCTGTACAATTAATCGACTTTTGATCACAATTTTGATTTTGTTGTCAAATCTCAAAACTCATATAATCGAGTTGACACGATTTATTTTCCGTTTTTCTTGACACAACTTCTGAGAGACACGCACGCCCAATACATTCCATTGCAAAACAGCTGTAAAGTATGTATTTGTAGCCAAAATTTATTTTCAATTTGAATCTTTTGCATAAAGAATCAACAACAAAGTGTTTTTTTTAGAGAGAGAGAGAGAGAAATGCTGAATAAATGCACTGTGAAACTCAAAATGAATTGTTTGAATCACTGTCATTTCAATATTGACCAAAAATAATTGTGATACTGATTTTTTTTTTTCTATAATCGAGCAGCTCAAACCCCGTCTGCTCCAAAATGCAACCAAAGTACTATCTACTTGAAAGCACAAACACAAGTGAAATGGAAGTAAATTCAGGCATCATGGGGTTGAACATTTTCGATCAGTAGATGTTTTTGGTCGCTGGTTGCTATTGGGGTAGAGGTAGGGTAAACGGAACAATAAGAATGAATGCGAATTTCTTACCTATTAAAGCAATTGCAGTTCAAGACAAGATTATCAATTTCTTCACCGCAAAATACACATCCACTAATAGTTTCTGTACTCTTTATAACAACAGAGAATGTCAGTCTGATCAAACTGTCTCTTGAAAAATCTAAAGTGTGGGCAAATACTTCTACATTTGACAGAATGTGTAGCTCCTCCTCCTCCTCTAGACTCATCTGTGACTTGCCCAAACTTGCTTTGACCTCTGTATGAGCCGAAAGTTCTGTTTAAACTTGAGTGAAACCTGGGGAAGAAACTCGACAAAAACATGCAGTGGAGACAAGAGCGAGCGCCTTTAAAGCCATAAGCGACTCTATAAATTACATTGAAATTTTGGCAAATATCTGCTGGATGCTTTTAAATCAGGGCTCTGTCTTCTTGAAATGCAATACTGGTGTGAACCGATTAACTGCAATAAAGCAACAGGAACCTTACATCAGCAGGGAGATTGTAAATTCTAAAGGACTTCCAATTCACAGTGGAAAAAAAGAAGCAAGCGCGCGAACAAGGAAGGAAACGGATGATGAGAAAAAAAACCCCAAACAGTCAGAAAGCAGGTTGAAACAGCGAGGTAATAGGTGGAAAGTTTTAGAGAAGGGAGTGAGAGGAGCAGTGCCATGTCTGTGAAAGTAGACGATTTCCTCAGCAGGCTTTTGTAAGGTCACTTCTGCCCTTTTCAACGGCATATTGTTCATCTGCAACCCCAGAGACATCATTTCAACCTGTTGACGAGTCACAGCTTCCATGGATTGTGTTAATGCGCCGATCCTTAACCTTGTATCTTATTCCCAGGGACGTTCATGCCTCGGCTAAAAAGGACTCCATGTGCAAATAAAGTCGGATTGTAAAAGTTTTTCCAGGGAACAAAACCAAAGGCGACTCAGAGTTACAGCGGTTATTATAAAAGATTCTGTGAAAGGCTATGAATGTGCAATTTCACGGGACCGCAGTACATTGATTTCGACACTAAATGAGTTTTCATGAAAGCTTTTTTTTTTTTTTTCTTAATCTCCAAGCGGTCAGTTTATTTAGTATGTATCAGTTTAGAAACTACAGTAGCTGATGATGTTTTTGAGGTAGAACCCCAGTTTTTTAAGGATTTGGAAGGATTTGTCTGTGTTGTGATCGATTTTTTTCACTGTTATTTGACTATGAACTCAGCATTTTGACATTATTTTTGACAGATATTATTGCGATGTTTAGACAAGGCTGCGGAAGCTGCGAATTAATGGATTTTAACTGGTTTCATTGGCTGAATTTTTTTTTGCTAAATTCAAGCAAAAACAATGCCAGTGGAACAAGTGAAAATTATCCTGGTAAGATTTCTTGAAATAAGATTTTTAAGATCTATTGTCTAAAAATAAGTTATACTATCTGACTGAGTTCCTCTTTAGGTGGTTATGTCTTATTTTACGTGGGATGAGATATTTTAACTAGAAATGAGAAAAATACACTTGGAAAGATTTAGAGTTTTTACAGTGTCACATATTGTCTCGGATCTTTCAACAAATTCAGCACATCATTATCATATTGTAAAACACAGGTGTCAAACATGCAGCCCAGGGGCCAAATCTGGCCCACCAAAGGGTTCAATTTGGCCCTTGGGATGAATTTGTGAAATGCAAAAATTACACTGAAGATATTAACAATCAAGGATTTTAAAATTATTTGAGGTGGATCAGATCAGTAAAATACTGTCATAATAATCTATAAATATAGAAAACAGCTCATTTTTCTCTTTTAGTGTAAAAAAAAAACCCAACTAAAATTACACAATAATGTTTACATTTACAGACTAGTCTTTTATATATAAAAAAGGTGAATAACCGGAACTCTCTATTACAGTATGTGGAATTTGAATGATATTCTGCCTGTTATTTAATGTTTGGTGTATTTGTAGATCCACTGTGATCTGTAAGTTGTGATTCACATGTATAAATGATAAACTAAGGTGTAATATTGTTCACACTGCACTTATTTTACTTAAGAATTTTCAGGTTGTTCATGTTATGTTTGAGTACAATTCACAGATGTACACATTTTCATTACGGAATTTTACTTTTTTTCAATCAAAAGTTATCATCTTATTATTATTTATATTATTTCACTGGTCCAGCCTGAACTGAAATGAGTTAAACACCCCTGTTTTAAGACATTGGACACAAATTAACAAAACAAGATTCTTGTTTTTTTTTTGCATTTTTATTCAGTCTTTAAAGTCCTGAAATTGTGATTCACATTTTTTTCTGAATTAATGTCTATTGTTGAAATCTACTATTTGTTAAATTTACTATACAATAGTAAAATATTCATTTTTATCTGTAATCTTCTCAAGATCTTTACTTCTTTAAGTTTATTATTGTGGTTTCTGTACATTTCAACTGCCTAAAATCACGTTTTCATAAAACTCCACTGCAAATGAAATCTACACTAATGGAATGTTGCACGTCATTTCTTCTGAAAGCGTCACAACCCCCATTATTTCCCCTGTGGCAGCAAAAAATATCCAAACTCAGCAGGTTAAAGGGGACTGACTGAACAATGACAGACTAAAAAACTGCTCAGCTTAGCAACATTAATACTTCGAACTACAGTTAAACTATAATGCAATGCTCTCCATAAAATACGATAATAACACGTGTACTCTGAATATTTGTGACACAGGAAAGGTTTGATGGCACGAATGTGAATTTAGCTTGTAAAGTAATCTGCTTTATTCCTCCAAAAAGCAGTTGACATGACAAATGAAGCCTTCCTGTGAATTCAAGTGGCTTCATTTCAGTTGAATGTCAACATGGGAAGTAGTGTTCGCTTCAGGCCACTTTCTCCTAAACTATAAAATACACACATGTACGCATCACATATTTATGAGCTGACAGTGTTTAAAAAGCAAACACAGTGATGGTCTTTAGGTAATTCAAATATCCTCTTGGACTAAAAACACCACTCTGTCTGCTGCAAACATCCTGTGTGTGAAGGGCTGTTTATGCTGAAATGAGAAGGACAGCTGCACGATGTGAGAAGAACCATGTGAGGGTTTTTTTGCTGCAGAGGTCACCTCTCAAATATTCTAATTCACACTTACTGTGGTATGCAAATTATATGACTGGAGCTGTGCAGTTAATCTTTCTACTGCGAGCTGAGCTGTTAGCAAGATTACCCGTGTTTTTGTTTTTGTTTTTTCTCACATGCATTTCATTTTCTGCTCATGAAACTGCAAAATAAGCTCTATTCTATACACGTCCAACGCTGCAGCTTCATCTTCTTGCATTACTGCAGTGGCAGTGGCTTTAGTGTTGGATTTATGGGCAAGGATGCATGGATGTGTGTTGTTGCTGTCATGGAGGGTGTTCACTGAGGGATTACACCAGCTGTTTGGTGACTAATCTAACTTTAAATCTTTCCTCTTTGTCCCTCTCGCTATCTGTGACTCTCTGTCTCCCAGGTCCGGGTGTACATCAACTCAGCAGGGGATGTAAATCGTACGGAATCCCATGGTCTGGACCTGATTGCCCTTCGCTTCATCTCTGTCAACTCCATCATTGACCCCTGGGTCTTCATCCTCCTGTCCCCCAGTGTGCTGCACTGCTTCTGGTCCTCACTTTGCAAAGTAACCCTGGGAGGCTCCAGGGGTTCACTGTTTCAATTATCTCTGGCTGCTAAAGAGAACACTCCTGCTCAACAAGATCTAACTCGGCCAACTACGGAATGCACCGAGTCTGTTACAACCCAGACTTTGTGCAATCTATGACCTTAGCAGCACCTAACTGTTTAGAGTATTTATTGGACTTCTTGAAAGCGTGAGGATTGGATTGTGTATGACACTCACATGTGTTTCATGTGCCACAACATCTCTCCCACGTGGGTGATGTTTATTTGTGGTGTTTTTCTGACAAAACATCTACCTTTAGTATCAGCTGATGATTGTCTCTTTCCATTTAATGATGGTTTCCTTTCATCTGTAGCATTTCAACAAGTACGTGCATGTCCATGCATACTGACTTTAAGGCCAAACATGTTGCCTCATTTGCTGCTTGTATTTTATGATAAATGAACAAAGACCTGACACCTAAAGGAGAAAGAGACTCTTTTGTGCCTCTGAGCTTATCTGGATAAACCAACTGCAAACACTTGCTTTGGACTGCAACAAGACAAAGATATAAGCTGACCTGTTGGAGACTTTGGTTCAAGGCGACGTGACAGGAGATGACTTGCCCTTTAACCTTGATGGAAATGGGTCCGATCCAGTTCAAACAATGAAGGTGAAGGTTTGCTCCTGGCTGACTGAAGGCCTTGCTGATCTGATGTTGATACCTTAAAGAGCCTGGAAATAATCAGACACATGCAACATCCCATCACAGAGAGTCATCATGTAAAGGAAGAAGAAAATCCACAGAAAAATCCATTTGAAGAGAGTAAAAATATACTTTTCAAACACAATTATAACAACAGGTACCATACGGCTAAAGTAAGAACAGACGAATGAGATTTTTACTGATCATTTTACGATAAACAGATGTTTTCTGAGTGAGATATAGATGCACAGGGGGCTTATAAATTTGATTCCCATCCCTATAAAACAGTTGGTTTGCATACTTCTGTGTTATCAACTAACAGGAATCTGGTGCAGTCGACCCGCTCTGACAGGTCAACTCCACATGTGGAGCACTGATGGTCCAGTGACATGTGACTACAAGCTAGATCATATATCCTTTGGGGTGGAAATAATAATTGCATAATTGGAGCCAAAATTTGCACGTCTGAGTGCAGAATGAGGCGTGTATTCTATATATACACTCAGAACTCCAAAACTTAAGATTAATGACACATTTGCTTTTTTGTCATTTGGGTTCGATGTTGGGGTACTGTTGGGGTAATATTACCCAGCATGGAACAAAAAGACAACAAATTTGAATTCTTGGGGATTTTAAGGTTAAAAATACTTCAGATCTGGATTGACTGTTCTGTGAACTCTGTGGTCACGGCTCATCGTCTTATCGTCTCTGGCCCCTCTAAACCTTTGTCTTCTTTGCCCTTTGGTATGCTTCCCCCTTGGCCACTCCTGCCAAAATCCCACTGAAAAAGGCCAAAAGTCAAGAAGCCCAAGCTGAATTTTGGTAAACAAGATATTCAGAAGGCTTTACTCAGGGTCATGAAGGGAAAGACAAATACCAAAATAGAAGAAGAGGAGGGAAAGACATTAAAAAAAAAAAGCATTTCAATTCTATTGACATGTGCAGTGTCGTATCTAATATGATACAAGGACAAACAACAGCAGCTGAGCTCATATGAATTCTTCCCAATATGGATCTAACTCTTCAAGTAGTTGGTACTTTTTAAAGGGCAGATGCTACCTCCTGTCTGTTGGACATCAAGTGCATGGAATGCTCTTTTTTTCCCCTGATACTGTCACTGAAATCAGTGGTTTGGTGACCAGAAGTGGTAGGAATAAATTTTAGTAAGACATTAAAGTCCAAATTGGTTACACTTTAAAAAAAAAAAAAAAAAAGAATGTACAATGAAATTGCTTTATTCATTTAGTCACTAATTCGGTTGTAAATACATCACAGGTTATTACGTTAAAACAGTTTTGATCACGTGAGTAACGCAGATCTGCAGGGGGCCCACTAGTTGACAAATACAATCTATCACCACCATTTTTTATTGACTTATTTTATTAAATCCCGCCTCTTGATAATTGCTTGGCAGACTTAATCTTATCCATCCACCAGTCAACATATCCAACAGTTTTTTCTTCCAGTTTATACAAAGAGAGCCTCGCCGTGAAGGAAAAAACCACAATCTCGTGCCATAGTGACTTTTCTGATTTTGAATGTTATTTTGGACTGTTACGGTCTGTTCATGGTGGCTCTTCTTCATCAGATGAAGCTGATCCTGCTGGTGGAGCCAAAAAACGCTTAGTGGCGAATAAAATCTGAGACACGAGTAAAAACAGAGTACCGTAAAAATAACCTGGGCACACAATTTGGCAAAGAAGAAGCCACTGTTGCCTAAGTATTGATGGTTTATAAATTGCCTCCAGCTTAATGTATGAGTCCTTCAGTAAAGTGATTCAGAATCCTTTCGAAACAGACCATGTTTGCTCTAACGAAGAACTCTACGGTAGTGTCGCATCGAACTTATTTCACAAAGGAACTAGTTTCTTTTTCGGACAGGTCTTTCCACAGAGCTGTTGACATTGGATGAAAGACAGTTAGCAGGTAATGTGTTACTTTAAGATGTATGCTACAGTAATACACGCAAACTAAAGCTAAATTACACAGACCTCAGAGGAACCACTGCAGTGTCTCTTACTTTGAAATAAATCAAATCCGAACAGGGCTCAACTCTATGGTAAGAAGAAAAAAAAAAAAAAAAAAAAAAAAAAATAAGAACCGATGACAGATTTTATGGAGTATTTAGTTGTAAATCTTTCAGCACATACTTGTAGAGCCCCCAGACTCAAATGTGTGTAAAAGGAGTTCTCGGCTGCCCTTCATTCAGAAAAACCAAATGTAAAGAGGAAAATAGCAAACTGACGACACTGTTCGGCTGTTGTGTTGCGAGAACAGCCGGTGAATGGCTCTGCTGTTGTTGTACGTCGTTGAATGTTCAGTGTTTACGACAGTGACTTATGACTTCCTGTGGATTTGACGTGAGTTTTACTATGTGTATGTGGGTGTTTGTGTGTCCCAGGCAGCCTTGAAATGCAACGTTAAACCAGAATGCTACCTGTTGTGTTGTGTATTTATGAAGTACTGTAAAAGAACCTAAAAGCACTGAGCAGGGAAGTGTGTGTGCATGTATGTGTATGTGTGAGTGTGTGTGCGTGTGTGTGTGTGTGTGTGTGTATAAATAAACATCTCATCCCTCAAATATTCTGTCTGACCTGCTTTAACCCTTTCCCTCTACACATACACACACATGCATGCACTGTGTGGATTAGTTCCATATGTGCAGAAAACTCTTTAAATGACAGTTCGCTGCTATAGATCTACTCCGTCTACAAGGTTTTGAAGTTTGCTGCTTTGTTCAGGGCATGTTGTGCAATAATCAGAAACAAAGCTTCATCGCTCTGTGGTTTTCAACTAAACGTGCCAATGTGATAAATGTAAACTTGTGGCATTTCAATAAATGCACACAGGAAGTAAAACTGAAATGTTGTTCTGCAGTCTCCTATCACAGTAGATGTCAACAATATGGCTGTATCTTATAAAAAGTGCTTCCACAGATGTGCTTTTTTCACCGTTTTTGTCATGCACGGTGCTTCTACCTACTTAAAGGTCAAATTATGGAGCTGGAAACAAATTTCTCATCGCTGTGATCTTCCATTTGTTTCCAAAAAATCACGTAGGAGTAGTAATCTGACGCGGATGACGAGTCCGTTTTAAAAATGTGTTAAAAACAAAACCAAAATCTTAATTTAGATCTTGTCACACGGTAGAAAAAACTATAACCTCATGAGCTCTGTAAGTGTCTTAGTCCAAAACTGCTGAGGCGTCATACTACGCACACACAGAGGAAAAAGGTGCATTAAATGGTAATGAAGAAAATTGGAAATTTGCAATTTCACAGAAACAAACATAAGCATTAATTCTTATTAGACATTATCTTCTGGCTCTTACATTCATGTTTTTACGACTTTTCCCTTTCATCATTTCATTTCATCACCAATGCACCATTAATCATGAATTCGTCATATTACTGAAATGAGCTGCACCCTGTTAGTGAAGACACGTCTGAACTCAACGTTTCCTTTCTGACTTCTGTCTAATGCACAGGTGTCAAATGTGCGGCCCGGGAGCCAAAACTGGCCGACCAAAGGGTCCAATCCGGCCCCTGGGATGAATTTGTGAAATGCAAAAATATCACACTGAAGATATGAACAATCAAGAATGTTAAATTATTTTTCGGTCAATTCAATCTAAAATGGATCAGACCAGTAAAATACGATCATAATAACCTATAAATAATGAAAACTGCTCATTTTTCTCTTTGTTTTAGTTAAATTACACAAAAATTTTTACATTTACAGACTAGTCTTTTATTAAAAAAAAAAAAAAAAAGTGAATAACCTGAAATGTCTTCATGGAAGTATGTCTAATTTTAACAATATTCTGCCTGTTACTGTTATTTTTAGATGCATTGTAACTGATCTGTAAGACGTAATGCACATTTATAAACAATAAACCAGGTGTAATATTGTTAAAAGTGCTCTAAGTTTTTAAATTAATTTTCAGGTTCATATTTGTTCATGTTATGTTCAAGTACAGTTTGGAGATGTTATCATTTTTATTACGGAATTTGACTTTTTTTCACTCAAAAATAGAGTAAACTTAGGAGTTGACAGTCTGTTCCAGTTCATATTCTGTTATTTTTCTGGTCATATGTGGCCCCTCTGGTATGTGGCCCCTGATCTAACATGAGTTTGACACCCCTGGTCTAATATCTGAATAAAAGTATTGGGAGGTGAAACACACAGCTGTGGGTAAAAGCGCTGATGTATTAGCATGTACAGAACAACACGGCTAACATTTGAGTACTGATGTCTGTATCTACAGCCTCGGCCGATTTGATTAACAAAATATACAGCTGCCATTTCACCAATAACAGAACCAGTGTTTATCCACTAAATTAAAGTGAAGCTTTTTGACACAAATCTGCATAATTAACTTTGTGCTTATTCAAATGCAACGTGATGGAGGTCTGACAGACTGCAGTTCTATTGTTTATACTGAGGATTTCATTGTTTGTGTGGTACAAAAAACCGAGTTCAACAGGAAATGTTATCAGTGTCATCAACTAGTTTGCATTGTTATCAGGACAGAACTTCCTGGTACATCTGTATTTATTTATTTATGAAGATGATTTGATTGGGACAGTGCATATTATATAGTATAACTTATACAAGAGTCGAAGAGATTATTAGAAAGAAAGAATATGAATATTTCATAAAAGTTGCATAAAATTTAGGGCTGTTCGAAAATATCGGTTCTTCAATATATCGCAATATTTCATTTCACAATACTGTATCGATATTAAAAAGGACTATATCGATATTTTTAGGTATTTATTCAAATGCAGATATAGCAGAAGTACATTTTTGTTTGTTTTTCTTTATTGCTTCTATTTTGTTTATTATTATTTAACACGGTTTTATTAACTAATGGTTATTTGAAGCGTCCTAAAAGCACTTTTTACTGTTCTTTTGTTAGGATCGCACCAAAATAATGTCATAAACTAATAGAATATGAACATTTGAGCAGAATCTTTAAACTGTAATGTCTGTAAAATATCATTTTAGTTTGAACGGGAACATTTTTGTGATACATTAGCTCCTGTTGTGATCAAATAAAAGTGTGTGTAGTATTTGTGCACATTTCTGGTGTAATTCAGTTCTTCAAGGAAATAATCATGTTTCAAAAAGAAACAAAAAAATGGCCTTTTTAACAGTACCGTGATATATCGCGATATATCGTATTGTGATTTGTATCGTATCGCCAGATTCTTGCCAATTCACAGCCCTAATAGAATGACAGTAAAATCCTGATTGTTAAAAATGTTTGCATCTCTGATTTTGCTTTGGCCAGCCTTCGACACTTTTATTAAATGTTTTTATATCGTGTGTTAATTTTATTTCTGTGGACAGAGTGTTCCACATTTGAGCGTCTTTTATACAGAATGCCAACTGCCCCATGGAGGTCTTCCAGGATGTGATTTTGTAATTACTACTGGTTGCACACCTCCCATTATTTTGTCTCATGATAAATTTGCGTAAAATCTCTGGTGCTAAGTTCTGTAAAGTTCTGTTCACTATCCAGGAATTCAACAACCCTTAAAGTCTTAGATGGTCTCCTTATTGATATGATTACATGGGACATTTTTCATCCATAAAGACCCAAACGTCCACCACCGACTAAAACCATCTGCTAATGTCAAATGTTTAATACCTGTTGATCCATTAATCCAACCAATCAATGTAAATAACTGGTGTAAAATGCAGCTTGTCATCAGATATGACCCATTTGGACGTTCAGAGGCTCCGTAGTTACCATAGAAACGGTCATCTTCTCCAACATTGATCCACCATGGAGTTTGAGCAGTGACAGTGGATGGACACACTTGGTTTTACGTTCAGTTATGACTATTTTTGCAGAAAAAGTCACTTTTTCTTCCGTTTTCTCTGCTTTGATATAATAACCTTCACTTTAATCTGAACTTTTATGAACATCTCCATGATCAGTAAAATAAAATGGAGGAAAATACTTGATCTTCACTGAAACAAGTGCAAAATAAAGGATGTGATATGACAATAAATGGTGATAAATCCCTTAGGAAAGGTTAAATATAAAAAAAATTGATAAATAATAAATTTAATAAATAAAAATAAATAAAATAATTGAATGTGCCTGGATTACTAGAGGAAAATTAGAGTCCACGTCAACACAGCTTCTGACAGACAGTAAATGGATTAATTAGCAGGACCAGAAATTCGACACTGAATACACATCCGATGACTATGTCTTCATTAAGTGTTTTTTTTTTTTTTCAATTATTTCCTGCTCTTCTGTTTCTGCAACCTTACCTCCACTCCTCCCACTATCATCATCTTAATGTGAGATAATTTAATTTATCCAGAGTTATGATCCAGGCTCGGGGACATTAAATGCCATCACCCATTCATTCCGCCATCTCTCTTCCACCCTCTCCCTCAGTCCATTCGGTAAATTAATTCCGCTCTCCTTCCCTCTTTCTTTAAATCCTTCTCTCAGGCAACAAGCTAAGAGCCACTTGGCGTCATTAAAGACTCCAGATCCAATCTATTTACTAAGATTATATCTAAGCACATGACTGTCAATAGGATTCTGTAAATGTGCAAATAGATAAATGCACTTATACAAGTAATAAACATCATTTAGTTCAGTGGAAAGTCTCAATTGGATGTGTTCAACTGACACTTTGTCATTATCTGAATGTTATTACAACGGCCGAGGAGGTTCTGTCTGTCAGCAGTGATTACGCAAACACTGAAACTTGGTGGGAGGGTAGGGCACAAACTGAAACTCAGTGATTTTGGAGCAGGTCCAAAAAAAAGCCTCAGAGCTGAAAATTCTTTTTAAGACCACAACATGTGACATTGGCTGGGACTGAGCTGCAACAAGATGCCTTCTGGTTCGATGTATTAAGTCGGGTAACATTTCTGGCGCTGACAACCAGTATTTTTCTTGTATAATGTGAAGCTAGCTATATGATTATACAAAAACACCTGCTGTTTGGTGTCACGCTCTATTGCCCAAAGCTAATACATGTTAAATGGTCTTGAACAAATTGCTCAATTGCTTTGTATTATTAGGCATGTTTCCACTATACTGGTCCTGGGGCTTTTTTTTTTTTTTTGTAGAGGGGGGGGGGGTACTCGCTGTGGAAATTTTGGCTCTTTTTAGAGAGCCGGTTCTTTTGGCTCAGCTCACTAAAAAGAGCTGGTTCTTTCGGCTCCCACGTGGCTCTTCAGATTTTTTTGATGCTTAAATTAATTTTCTACTAAGTTATATGTATTGAGTCAAATTAATTACTCATGTAAAAACATACATTATATCAAATGTTTATTATTTAAACGGATGCATTTAAATCCTCAATGAAGTGCTGCAACAATATATATTATAATATTTAAAAAACAAAAACAAAGACCGATCTCAATAGACAAGGTCAAATCTCTGCATGCAAATTCCTAACTATTTACAGTCAAATAACACAACAGCAACAAAACATAAGTTAAAAAGTCTAAAACAGAAAGAAAACGCAGCATCCAGGTAACAGTTAAAAAAAAAACCGAGTGCCTCATCAAACAGCCTACAGGAATCCACATGATTACAGCCCAAATTTACGTCGTCTTTGGTGGACGACGTAAAAATTCAGATGAGATAAGATGCAATGAGCGAGTTCTCAGCAACTCTGAGCAGATGACACAGAAATAACGTAGCGCATCCAAATACCGAGTCGAGCCGCGCTAGTTCCACTTAGCGGAAACACAGCATTAGTGTCTCCACAACCTTCATCTCCTTCCCTCCTGTTCGATCCTACTTTGTTGCGCTCCAGGTGCCGTGTGTGTTTAATCCCTCTCCACACATTTTTACCAATGATATCTGCCCTTAACAGAAAAAAGACGAGAGAAAAATAATCGGCTCCCAATTGGCTCCTGTCGTTCACCTCAAAGAGCTGTCTCTTAGAGTCGATTCGTTCGCGACCGACACATCACTAGAAGGTCCTTTTGACTGGGCTGCGAGTTGGCCTGGTCCTCTCAGGCGTTGTGTCTCCTTGGCTCTGTCAGAACCTCGCAACGACATCATCATATGGCATCAGTTTCTGTAGTAACACCACTAACAGAAAGCATCAAAACAAAGCAGCAGCAGAGGAGGAAATCACAACAAGACTGGACATGGACGAAGCTGGGATGTTTGCTTCTTATCTTCTTCGCTGTTCTTTCGTCGAGTAAGAGTAGTCGTCTTCTGCTTCGTCGTGTTGAGAAATTCCTCCAGCGACGACTCTTTTAAAATTGGAGGTTGTTTGCTGCGATCTGCTGATGTCATTTGCGACAACCAATCTGCACGAGTTCGCCACGAATACTGCCCAGCAACTCTCCCGGGCTGTTCTCGAGTATCTACCCTCGAGCAGGTACTCTGCTTGTTCCTGAAAACGGCCCAGTCACTGGAAACACGCACATACCCTGAAGTTCCGATAGTAGAAGCACGCCTATTTTGGGTTACACCAGTTCAACCACAGCCGGGTCTCCCTCGCACAAGAAATCCAATCTGACGGGACTTCCTGCTAAAATAACAGTTCAATGAACAAGTAAATAAGACCCAGAAAATTCATTTTACATCTCTGCAGGACCAGATTTACCAAACACATCTTTTTTTTTTTTACACATTCTAACCCTGTCAAACAAACAGTCTCTTTACTAAAATTTTTTTTTTATCATTTGCTCGTAACATGTCGTCTTTAACCTTTTTGTTCAGACAATTTAAAATTTATCGCATTCATTTTCGGATATTTTACCCCAGGTTTCATTCGACACACGTCAGAGGTCTTTAATTGATTTGCTGCTCCTTGTCATGGGGGCAGGCGTCACGCTAAATTACAATCCATTTAGTTCAGTTTTTTGTCGTTTTAGCCTGAGCACATATTTCCTGTATTTTCTTGCTATATCTGTAGAGAACTGCTCTATTTTATGAACTGCAAAATGCGATAAGTAGGCTATTGTAGTGATCATTTTCCCAAAATGTCTCAAATTGCCATAATACCCACATTTTTTTTTGACAGATTCCAGCCCTGTCAAACACACTGTCTGAAAGTCTCTTTTCTACATTTTTATGTCATTTGCTCATAACATGTCGTCTTTAACCTTTTTGTTCATGTAAAGTTATGCGGATATAAAATAACATACACTAAAGACATGATGGCAGAATGAATGAGAAACAGGCATTTACAGTCAGGGTAGTAATAGCAGTAATAAATATATGTTATCGTCTGAACCCCTGCCGTACATGTATGTTCAGCTGTGTGTTTTTGATATGAGCCTCAGATCATTTGTTTCATCAACCGCAAAATGAAGTCATTCACCCTTCGACACTCTTTCCAAGTAAATGCCACCATCTGACTGATAAACATCATGTGACCTACAGTAGTGTGAACACAAACAACTCAAAGACTAGGGGAAAGTTAGTCAGTCAAAATGTTTATACATTGTAAAGTATCAGGGGATACACACAACGTAATATCATATGATTGGGCCGGACCAGTAAAATAATATAAATAATATAATACGAACTGATAAATAATGTCGACTCCAAAGTGTTGTCCATGTTTTTGAGTGAAAAAAGTCCATTTCTGTAATGGAAATGTTTAAATCCATGAACTGTACTTGAACACAATATGAACAACTACAAACAACCTGGACATTCTTTTATAAAATAGGTGAAATTTTAATCCTATTAAGCCTTAATATATAATGTATACAGGTGCGTCACAGCTTTCAGATCACAGTGGATGTACAAATACATAAAACACTGAGTAACAGGCAGAATACTGGTACAAATAGACATATGCTTAAAGGAATATCCCACTCAAACATGAAATTAAGTCAGTCTCGGTCACCCCCGGAGTTAAAACAGTGGGGAAAAAATGGTTAAAATCCGTCCAGGCTTTGTCCTGCTTTGGGAGCTGTGCTTTTAGCTTTAGCTTAGCGCAGTTGCTGTAAACCAAGGGTGTCAGTTAGCATGTCCTCCAAAAAAATGACGAGACATCTACATTTTTTTCTAAATATATCTTGGAAGCCGTTTGTTCAGAACCAGTACAAATCATAATGCAAAATCAAATGACGCAATTACCTGGGCAGATATTGACTTGGAACTTTTTTCGGCCTCATCACAGGCAAAGCACTGCTAGATAGGAGCAAAGATCTGTCGCCGCACCTTTTATTGTCTATGGCAGCACCAGAATCCCCATAAGTGAAGTTCCGGTCGAATCTGGAACTTTGTGGCGATATAAATAAAGGCATATATATATATATATATATATATATATATATATATATAGGTATAAAGTAAGGCAGTTACCAGTGTAAGTCTAAGATTTTGCTAAGATTGCTTTATTTATATTATTGTTTAAGTTGTATCATCTTGTTATGGCAGTTCAAGGGGGAGCTCTTCTGGTCCTGCTTTAGTAAATCTTGCCCCAAGTCTGACAATTCAAAATTATTAGGAAAAACAAAAGCTTTAAAGGGGTCATAGGAAAAATTGACTTTTGAGCGGTTTCCTATCAGTAATAAGCATCACCGGGCTGTCTACAATTCCTCCTAGTATGAAAAAAGTCCGTTTTCTCCCTCTTTCATTTTCTCCTTATTTCTAAGATATGGGCTTCAAACAGGCAGATGGCACTTCTGTGACTTGGCGAGGGCAGCAAGTCATGGAAGTGCACTCGACCCGCCCCCCTCAGGTTAATGGCACCGCCTCTGAAAAAGGTTTGCCACACCCACAGAAATTTTAAAAACCGCCATTTTTTTC
>JAQQZY010000013.1:7568418-7584058 GCA_030068375.1 Ostorhinchus rueppellii
TACCGGACCTGGCTGAGGCTCTATGGAGCGTGCCTAGACCAACAATTCAGGCAAAAAATATTTTTTGCCACTAGAGGTGGGCTAGTTTACTCGGCTAAGCAATAAGTACAATTTTAACAATATTCTGCCTGTTGCTAAATATTTTGTAGATCCACTGTGATCTGCAAGTTGTAATTTACATCTAAATAATACATGGACACATACAGTAATATTGTTAAATTTATTGCACTTATTTTTAAGACATCTCAGTCTATTCAAGTTATTCTGATTTCTAATGAAACTTTGTAGACGTAAACATTTTCATAATGTAATTTTATTGTTTTTACTGTTATTATTTTACTGGTCCGGCCCACTTCAGATCATCTTGGGTTGAATGTGGCCCCTGAACTAAAATGAATTTGACACCCTTGTCTATAGCAGGGGTCACCAATTCTGGTCCTCAGGGGCCGGTATCCTGCAGGTTTTAGACGTTTCCCTCTTCCAGTACACCTGATGGTCGTTATCAGGCTTCTGCAGGGCTTGGTGATGGGCTGATCATTTGAATCAGGTGTGTTGGAAGAGGAATACGTCTAAGACATGTAGGATACCGGCCCTCGAGGACCAGGATTGGTGACCCCTGTTCTATAGTAACAGGTAATCTCCATTCAAAGGGAAAAACTGAACGTTCCTGTCCTCTGAAGAAGAAGAACAGGAATGGAAAGCCCAGATTCCAGCTTTGGCGTCTTTAAACACAGCGGCTACCACACACGGTTTTTACGACAGAAACCTTATCATGTGTCGCAGACATGCTCGCACACATGCACAAACTTTCATCTGCAAAATAAACACTGTGGGACATTCCTGCAGAACAGACACAGGAGGATATTTACCGTTTTATATATGTGGAGACAAAGGGAGGCACCAAGAGGAGGATGTTTTCTCTCCCGTACGCATGTGGAGTAAAGGGGCTTTCTACGTCTAGTTACATGTAACATTCGCTGAACCAAGGCCATAAAAGCAGGCCTGAGAGTAGACAAACACCTAGAGGACATCAATACTGCAGCACAAGGTCTATGGTAGGGTGATGGTACAGTAATATCAGAGAAAACTGTATATTTAAGTACAATTTTAGCACAGGTTATTGCATTAAAACGTGTTCTATGACAATATTGATGATAGAAAAATATTTTAACATTTCGCTGACAATATTTTCACATTTTCCCAAATAAGGTTTGAACGCAGAGCTTTTCTCAGTATTTTCACAGTGGGGTAGCCTGTTAGTTCTTTTATTCTGGAAAAGATCTAAATATTTCTTCAAAAATAAAGACAAAAATTGCACTTTTGTATTTAAAACCATTATGTGAAAATGTTGCATTTGGCAAAATGAGCTGAACATGTATTGATCCAACAAACCCCCTAAACGGCAACAGATCTCATTAATGCTGGAAAAAGGGTCGAGCTCCTGCAGAGGTTTGTGTGTGTATGTGTGTGTATGTGCACAACAAAGTAAAAAGGTTTGGGGCATTACAGTAATGCGAGACTGCAGTGGATGATATTTAGAAATACGTCCTCATGAATAAATCAAATCCAGTCACTTAGGGAATTCCCATGTTGGGTTTCACTTTGCTGTTTTTGCAGAGGGTAACAATGCAAATCTCTAGAGGGGACGGAAACGGACAGTAATGGCTGAAAAGTGTGGTTCATGGCTGGAGCTTTCACTTGTACAGTTCAGCCATAGCTGGAAGGATTTCTCTGTAAAAGTCCCGACCAGGGTGCAGAGCCGCAGTCATAACAAAAGGCTTTACGTGCAAAACAAATGGCTACTCATGTGGGAAAGAGGATTTATATCAAATTCCAGGTTCTTCCCTACAGCCATTACCCTGCAGATCTGTGCACCGACAGTCCGCTGCAGATCTAATCTACACCATATACCCTGCATTATCTCTACGATTAGAGAAAGACAGCATATCCACTGCAGCTTATGATATACGGTGTCTATTATCTGTATTTATGTTGTGTATTATCCATGGATTAGCCTGCTACTGTTTTATTTACAGTGTACATACAGTGGTCTGGGAGGATGTTTATATGGGATGGGATGTGTAACCAATACTGACAGTCAGTGTCAAATTTTTATACAACTTCTGAAAATAAATACAAGCAATAGATCATGGAAGTTACAAGTAAAGCAAATCAAAAAATGTATATGTAATTCCTCACATTCTTACTTCAATAATGTCACAATTTGATGCATAGGATCATTCCACTGCAATAGTTCCTAAGCTTTTGGCTCAAAACCTTGGTATTTGTTGTATGTCATGTCTTGTTAGATCTCTTATCTCTGCAATTCACATAGGTTTTGTGAGATCAGTGTATTTTTAATTCAGAAAATTAACCCTTTCATGCATGGTGGTCACTACAGTGGACAGTTATTCTACAGCTGTTCTCTTACATATTCATGGTTGTTGTTGTTTTGGTTCCATATCAGATAACACAGTGGACACCTATGCACCATCCCATACGCTGACACTTATACCATTACAGTAACTTTGCTGTTCTTGATAAACCGGATCTGCAGTAACATGTTTGAGCATGAACTGAATACTGATTGGGGTTTTTTTTTCAAATGAGTAATAACTAGTATTAGAGTCTGTTAAAATGTGAGAAAACATCAGATTAACAGCATTAAAAACGATTTATTTCATAGTTTTCAAACAGCATATCAGTAAATACATATTTTTTGCTTCAAAAGTAAAATGCGCGATGTCCATCTGAGTAAATGAATGAAAAATAGCTTCATTAAAAAATGTTAATCGCATTTTTTTTTCTTGCTCAACTCATTCACTGCCATTGACGTGTTTTGGCGTCAATCAGCTTTTTTTAGGGGGGTTGCTAGGAAACGACCTGGCGCAACTTTGAGGAAGTATTTAGCGTTCAGGCATTTTTGAGCGAAACCACCCTGTGTTCTAAAGTCAATAACTTGAGAACGGAAAAAGCTGGAAACAAACCTTTTTTCCACATGAAAGAAGAGACTTTACACTTTATTTTGATGGGTGCCGTGTTTATGTAGTCCTAGAACTGGATATTCTGTGAGTCTTGAAAATCAGTCAAAATGCTCTAAAACGCCTGGCAGTGAATGAGTTAAAGAGGAATAAAAATACTCAGAAAAAAAATCTTAAGGTTCTCATAAATCATGCACGAAAGGTTTAATTCACATATATCTCACGTATTTTACTTTCACAGCTGACTCTCATTGCAGGCTAAAGGCCGAGATGTCTTGACGACACCATGGCATACAATCAATTGGATACACAAAGAGAGACAGCACAAACACAAACACAGTATGAAACGGGACACAAATCTTTGTATTTTGGATCCAAAAACTTTCGTGTTCCTCCATAAACACCTCCGACTAAAGTTTTTCCAACATCCAAAGACCTACTCTGACTTCCCTCTGGTCTCCTGCACTCTGACCATCGCTCCTACAGGAGAACCGAGACATTAAACATGAACGTCAGCGGCTCAAGACCTGGATTGTGACGTCTGAGAACTGAGAAAAGAAAATCACTGTCAATCAAAAAGACCAGTTTCTAACATGTTGGGAAAAATGGGTTGCGTTTATAAAAGATAAGAAGACCGATTTAATTAGGCAGTGTATTGGTCACTCCCCAAAGTGCTTTAATGTTCTTACGATTGCTCCCTTTTACTCTTTTTTATTGTTTTTGATGAGAAAATGTTTCTTTAAAAGAGAACATCACTGAAAACTGTTAAAACTGACAAAGAATTATAAAAAAAAGAAAGAAAAAAAAGAACTGAGAAAATACTTTTTTTTTTTACTCCAACTTTCCTGTTATGATAAATAAATAAATACAGGAAGCATGAAACTAAGACTGGTCTTGTAACAATTACCAATCATGTTTGTTTTTACACAACAGCTACACACACACACACACACACACACACACACACACACACACACACACACACACACACACACACAGAGGATTATTAATCAACCATATTTCATTCTGTATTTTGTTGCTACCTGTACAATTATAATAAATCTGTTAATGACGTTGTGCTGTTTTGGTTGGTTCCATTATTACATTATTATCCATTTTCATGACATTTCAAAGTATTTCTCTTAAAGATGCACACGTATGTATGATTATACATGTACATAGTGTGCTATTGTGGTTGCACTGATGTATTTTTACACTAATCCCAACAGATAAATAATGAACTGAACTGATACGGTACAGACTGTTATGGTTTCGTGCCGGCCATAGTGAAATTGCGCTCACATTGAATCACAATCCAATGAATTACCCAAGCTGGAAAACAAAGCTCACATTAAATTTGGCTTTAAGACCAGATAAATAACACTAATATGTGGTTTCTGGTGGCTATTATGGTCAGTATGAACAAAACTTCACATTTTTTAAAGTAATAAGTGTCAGTTTAAGCAGAAACACCTGTGCTAGCTTGGGCTATGGATGTCCTATAAACTATTTTTTTAAACAACAACAAAATCAAATAATCGTCATCTTCATCCCACTTGGATCAATGCATTTCAGTCAGTTTATCACTTTACTACACTTCATTAACACTTGGTGGTACTCTATCATTTGATGGCTGTTCTCACATCCAGGAACAACTGCAAATTAAGAGTAAAAAGATTCCGTATTTTCGAGATGATGCGTTCACATCCAAGATCTGACCACAGTTTGATTGGACCAATTCATTATCTTGGTGTGCAAAGCTTCTTTTGGCCTGAGATTAAATTTTTTGATGGGACCCAGATCTCGAAGACTAATGGCGTTAATTAATGCGGCTCAGTAAAGTACTACCATACTCCCACTGACTGGAAACATCTGGGCTGTTCAGATGTTACTGCAGTGATTCAGAAGGAAAAAGTTACCACGGCAACAACAAATATTCTCTTGAACTTTAATTTTCAATTCTTAAAAACCGCTTTTGTTAAACTACTCTGCTGCCAACTATCATGCCAATTATGCACAGATATGAGGTCTTCTGTCCTCTTATTCCTGACATCTAAAACAGATGTTGGCCCTCTTATATAAAACTACATCTTTTAGCATTGTGGCTGAACAAGATCTTGTTTCAAGTTCAAGTCCACCACGTCCTCTTTATGTCTGTGTTCTGTCTGCACTGTCTTCTGGAGTCTCTGGAGTCCAGCAGGAATTCTGACCTCTGCTCTTCTTCAATCTGGGTCTCATCCCACTCCCTTTTTTTATAATTACTCTCCAAAAAAAACATGGTCTGTTTAATCCACCGCTGAAGATGGAAACTTCCAAGCGGAGATGGTCTTAATCGGGCGATCTCAATTTATGTTTTTGCAGTTGAGGGAGTAACATTAATCATACATTAATCATACCAAAAACTTGAACTGCAAACAATGCTATTTTTTTAATACTCGAGATGTCTAAAAACACCATATATGACTGTGAGACTGCGCCATAGCGTTGGCAGACGAGATTGGTCAGTCTAACGAAAAGGAAAATATACCCACATTTGGAAAATTTAAGAGGTTTACCTTTCCACTTTTGAAACTTTATCACAAAGATTTACAGCTGAGTTTACCTTTCCTATTTCTTAAAGCTTGATACGTTTTCAATAAAAACTCATTCTTGGAACCAAACCAGACCTTTATTGATGTGGTGACTTATAAAAGGACAATAAAGAGACCTGACATAAGAGGAAAAAGCCAAAGGAACTGTAATAAAAGTCAAACATCCATCATTTAAGCTTTGGGTCTAAAAGCCTCGCATAGTCAATGAAAGAGAAAAGACACTCAAGGTCAGTTAATGAGACGTACATTAGGGACGGAACGCGATAAATGGTCTTTGGAGCTTCGAAGATTGCGACCCCTTCAGAATTAGCTTTTTCTGCATAAATGTGACCTAAAACATCCTCAGGTTTTCATGCCCAAGTCCCTAAATCTAGATAAAAGGACCACAATTAAACAAATGAGACCAAATATAAACGTACTCATTTATTTATTGTGGAAAATGATCCAAATCTTGAATATTTTGCGTGGTAGGAGTATGTGAACCTATGGCATCAGACCCCGTTTTCAGCAAAAACTTTGACTAAACATTTACGGAAGATGTCTATCAGGCCTGCACATCTCCCAGGAGGGATTACGATCAGGAATCCCTAGAAGAAGAGATAATCCTGGATAAACAAAGAAATAAAAATAAAATGTTAAACACGGTCTCAACAGTCGTGTTCATGGTCTCAACAGGGATGTTGCTTGGCCCCGCTGCTTTCAGTTCCTCAAACATCATTTCTACAGAAGAAAGGACAAGTCTTGGTCATTACAGAACGATACTTTTCCTCTGCTCTTGGCCGAGCAATTTGTGCAGTCAGGGTCATTGTCTTATTACATGTGTAAGATTTCTGCTGAGTTTGCAGATGAAACCCTTGTCATTTTCCTGTTCCCGAGGGAACAAAGAGAGACTAAATAATAAGACTGAAACCTCCACATTTCACAGATTGGACCATTCTGAGGTAGGAATGCAGTATTTGGTCAGTGTGCAACATAACACTTCTCATCTGAGGATAAAAGTCCTACTTTGGTGTCCTGCATACACACAACATTCTTCCAGTAGTCTTCTGGCTCGTGTGTGCGGGATTTAGCAACCTGTCAACAGTCAGAATGTTCTTTTTGGCAAACAGTGACTCATCCTTGTCACCCTGCCATGTACACATTGCCATTCACTGCTCCTGATGGTGCATTCATGAACACTGATAGTTAAATCCAGAGCGGCCTTCAGTTTTCTTAGGTTCGTTGTGATCTCTCAGACTCTCTCTCACTCTTGGTGTGAGATTTATTGGTGAGTCTTTGGTGTCCAGTGTTCTATTTGTCTATCGTCTGCCAACAATCGACTGAACCTATCATCATGAACATCAGCTCTTCTTCAGTTAAGGCACTGTATTTTTTTTTGTGCTTTACTCCTTCAAACCTAATCAAAGTAGTAATTGTAGCTAGTAAATGTGGTCAACTTTCTGAATTAGCATAGTCTCCGAAACCATTCCTTGAAACACGCAGATTTGGGATGATTTCACATAACTACTGGTTCTGACTTACAGACTTTCCAGTTTGATTCGAGCAAAATTTGCAAATCTGAAAACCTCTTATGGATCATAAAGCAAATAAAATAGACAGTCTGTTGGCTCAAAAAGAAACATGGTTCAGTTTTGTTAGCATGTTCTTTTCTTGGAAGCTCCAAGAATAAGTCTGGATTCATTTCGGTCTCTTTTTTTTTTTTTACAAATTTAATCTGACTTGAGGTGATCATAAACAGAATAAACCATACTCAGTACTGAGGACTCACCACAGAAGCAAATGGATTCAGACATTTGAATGCAAATTACTTTTATACCAACTGTAAACTGATCCCCAACAGTGGGCTGACCCTGTGGGCTAGGTGGGTTGGGTCACCAAAAAGATAAGCTGATGTTATCTGACTAACAAATCAAACAGATGTGACACCCCAGCTCTTTGTGAAACCCTGACAGTGCGTTTATATCTTATCCCTGTGACTGACGATGCTATATGTGTGAGACATGGATCTAAAGAAACTTCAGATCATACTTAACTTCTATGCCTACACATGTTTCCTATCTTAACAAGCTTAACATACTAACAAATACTTTCAACTAAAACAGGTAACCTTTAATCCTAGTCACAAAGAACTCAAAACTAACATTATTAAAATAAAACAGATTAAACAAATGAGTCCGATAAGAAAACATTATCGACTAAGTAATAGTTTCCATCAATAGAAAGAGATACATCCCATGTAGATGATGAGAACAGGACATGTTAATCTGCTTCCAAAGTGTCTGAAAGAAAACCTCGTCAGACCAAAACATGAACTTTCAACAGGTGTAACAACATCTTTATGCTCTATCTGCATGGGACTAGTTCTACTCGTGAACCTCTGGACATTTGCTAAAACTGCAGAAGTCGTCTATGATCTTAATCCTCTGCAAAACCTGCCATGTCTGTATAAATTCCACCGCAAATGACAGCAAATACACACAGCCTGTGATAATATTACTCCCACGTGAATCAACACTTTGGTGATTTGGTTGGATTTGCAACATTTTCATTTCATGTAACGATATAGCATTGATATTCACTGAAAGGGCACACTTGAATCCCCTGGAGTGGAATTTCAAAAGATTATGAGGCGAGTCACATGCATAACAGGAACATTTTTGTACCAGTTAGTGCTGAGCCTTGACAGAATTGGGGAATACCATCAGATCAGTAAATCAGACTTTGATTATATATGCAAATGAGCAGCAAAAACACAGATGTGAGTTAATTTCCAAATCAGTGCTGGTTATACTAGTCTCATAAAAGACTTTAGTTAAGAAGTAGTTGTTAAGAGTATTAGGAATTTTAACATTTATTCATTTTATGTGATACTGTTTGTTCACTTATTAGGTGGCGGCCATGGTGGTGGAGCGGGTCATTCAATAACCAAAGGGTTAGTGGTTCAAATCCTGCTCTGTCCGAGTCAGTCCATTGTATCGTTGGGCAAGACACTTCACCCTCCTTGCCTGCAGTGCCACTCCCACTGGTGTATGAATGTGTATCAGGGTTTCCCCCAGCACTTTGTTGCTAAGGCGGCCACCTTAACAACAAACACCTACCACCTTGACTAAGTGTCCTGAAAAGATAAAGATTTTGTATGGTGAATGTTATTTCTTACGTTTCTTTACCAAAATGTATACTTAAAGGGGTTTCGTGTCATATTTCTTATAAATCTGTAAAGTATATCCTTTCCAATGATGATAGTCATGTGTCTTTGATACCGGTTAACCCCACACCACCTTGACTAACAAAAATTCTGTGGGAAACACTGTGTATGAATGCTTGATGGCAGTCGGAGGGGCTGTAGGCGAAATGGTAGCGGTGGCTACAAATGTAGTCTACCACCAATAGAGGGAGAATGTAAGAGCGAATGAATAATGGACTGACCAACAATGTAAAGTGATTTGAGTGTCTAGAAAAGCACTATAGAAATCTAATCATTTTTATTCAATAATAACAAAAAGAAACTTGAGAAGCACTCGGAGAGCGCAGACCTCCACCAAGGCAGTGTTTGTTCTTTCATCCACTAGATGGCGCGAAATGTACAGATCACCACAAAAATCTAATCATCAGTAGGATACCCCATTTCTGATGATCTGTGAAAATTTCATGAAAATCCGTGCATAACTTTTTGAGTTATCTTGCTAACAGACAAACAGACAAACCTATGCCGATGAAAACATAACCTCCTTGGCGGAGGTAAAAATAATGCATTAGATTTTGTAGCGCTTTTCAAGTCACCCAAAGCGATTTACATTTTTGATCCATTATTCATTCGCTCTCACATTCCCCCTCTGGTGGTGGTGAACTACATTTGTAGCCACAGCTGCCCTAGGGCAGAGTGATGGAAGTGTGGCTGCCATTTCGCGCCTATGGCCCCTCCGACCACCACCAAACATTCATACGCATTCATACACCAGTGTGAGTGGCACTGGAGGAAAGGTGGATGAAGCGTCTTGCCCAAGGACACAATTGCTGATCTGGATTCGAAACCGCCAACCTTTTGGATATTGGACTCTACCACCTGAACCATAGCCGTGATAATGTAAAGCGATTTGGGTGTCTCGAAACGCACTCTAGAAATCTCATCAGTTTTAGTATTATTATTATGGATCATTCATTTATCAGACAGGGGTAGTTGTTTGTTTACCTGCTTGACTAGTTTCAGCTACTTCCTGTAGCCTTTGCCAGAAGCGTCACATGGCGTTACTGTGACACAACTGTGCGATGTTGCTGTCTGGCCAACCCACCTGAGCAGCCGACAAGACACATCACAGTAACATCATGTGACGCTTCTGATGAAGGCTACAGGAAGTAGCTGAAACTATTCAAGCAGGTAAACAAACAACAACAACCCCGTCTGATAAATGAACGATCTATAATAACTGTAACTAGAAGACAGTATGAAACTATACCAGAATTGTAAGTATGCCCCCCCCCCCCCCTTCTTAGTTTGAGTCATGCTGTCAAGAACAGACTTTATGGGAGTCATTCAGGTTTTTCTTAAATAAAGTAACGCTTCATTCATGACTGTCCTCCCATTGATTGAAGCACCAAAGGCTGAAATCCTCTCCAAATGAACTGACAATTCCTTGTTTTGATACTCAAAAATATGCAGGATTCTATTGTTTTCCACAATAAAAAAATGATTAAGTTCGTTGTTTTTGTCTTTTAAATAGGTGCTCTTTCTCCTGTCATAATCTGAACACAGTTTTGGTCCCATTTATGCAGTAACAGCCGAGGGTTTTTAAACAGAGTTCTGAGGAGGTTCTTGAACAAAGAGCGACAAGAGGGATTTTTCTTCTTAAATATACAGATTTAAAATAAACCCAGGTAAACTCAATAAATACTGGAAGGTGTATAATTCTATCAGCATATAATAATTAATGAAACTATGTCGAGGTGTACAAAAGGAACACGTTTCTAGTGGAAGTGCTACTGTGGGAAAACACAAGGAACTTTAACATGCAAAAAGAAGTAGAAGTGAAAGAAACTCCACACACTTCTCTGACGCTCACACACTCCCTGATTGTATTTATCTCCCATTACAAGTGAAAGCTGACTCTGCATTAGCCTCTAATATGCACTGCTGTGACCTCTGCCTCTGTACACTGTTGTCATGACAATGCAAGTACTTCCTGTTTGACTCTGTTTCGCTTCAGAGTTTCAGATGAAGACAAACAAAGCGACATGAACAGTAGCTTAAACCACAGGTCCCAAAATATATGAAGTCAAACAGACACAGGTGAAATGTGCACACACACACACACACACACACACACACACACACACACACACACACACACACACTTAGCTGGTGTGAGGGATGTGCAGTAGCTGTAGGGCAATGTTGACTCTAAGCAACCTTATCTTATCTAGAGAGGAAACACATTCTGAATCACTAATAGCAAGTCATTAATATCAACAGTTATTCAAATGTCTGACATGAGATTTAAAGCATTTTTATTTTATTTCTATTAAAGCTTGGAGATTCCTCCAAGCTTTAATAGAAAGATCCCTGCATCATTTTTGAAAGGAAAAAGGTATAAAGTCAACATCTATTCAATAAAAAAGGCTTTTAATTCGTATTAAATAAAAAAATTTAAAATGTAATAATTAATTTTGAACTGATTTCAGTCTAAAACATCTCACAATATTAAGTGGACATTAACAATGAAACTGTAATGAAGTGAATTTATTCTAAAATCACAGGTTTTAATCTTTTTCCACTGACATTCATTGCTTTTTGAAGTTATATTTTATAAGTGAACACCAAGTTTAATGGTAGTTTGATGATTAAAAAGCTGTTGCTGCACATAAGAGCGTCAGATGTGATAACAAGTCACTTTTCACAAATGATAATATTGAGTAAATGTAATCAGTTCTTCCTTGTGCCATTTCCAACAGTTCCTGAAAATTTCATTAAAATCTGTCCATAACTTTTTGAGTTATGTTGCTAACAAACAAAGTCGGACGGATGGTAACAAACAACCAAACGCACAGTAAAACATAACCTCCTTGGCGGAGGTAAATATGTCTAATACATGCATACTGGTTACTCTGTTTACACGACACAAACTGTTGAACACCAAAAGTGTCCATATGTTACTGCTTGATCTGACCCAGATGCTTGAACCTGAGTGAATAGTTTCTCATTTCTTGTTCGAAGACATACCCTGTGGTCATGGAAAACATGTAATTCTACATCAGAGGGGTAAATAATTCTCCTGCATCAAGCAAATAAAACATCTGAAACTACTCAAATTGAGTTAAAGATAGCAGTGATCCCTCATCCACTTAATGTCGTTTTATGTTATTTTCTCTTTTTTTGCGAGCAAAGTTTGTGTTGTTTGGAATAAAAAAAAAAAAAGAAAAAAAGAAAGACAGGATGTCCATGTGTAACCCATTCCTAAATGCAAAGTTCTGTTCGAGCAAGTTTTTATATTCTAAGTTTGCGTAACAGGAGTTTTAATCATTCTGACATTTAAACACACATCTGCAAAATCTCAAACTTTGTCATCCAGCATCTCTTAATCCAATCACATATCTCCCTCTGAAGTGGGACTTGAGTTTGTACTTGGTTAGCTCGTACTAATTCTAGGCATGCCATTCTGACTTTGACAGGGTTTATGACATGTGACAGTCCAAAGAAAACACAGCGATCCTGACTTTTTCTCGTTAAAGAAACAGCCAAAAGACTAACAGCTCGTTCTGTATTTGGAACAAACGGTTCGGCAACAAAGAGGAGCTGTCGGTTTGACTTTATCTACCTCTGTGTGACTGAAACACACACTGCTTTTCTTTGTCTAAAATCTCAACTGACTCACACACACAGCTTTTGTTAAGCTTTCCAATAGGTGCTAAAAGGTGTCTCTATGGGTGCTCAGAGCTGGGAAATGTCAGCAAGTAACAGCATCTTGAGTTTTTTGGGGGGGGGGGGGGGGTTTCCACCATCCTCCGCAGTAGGCCTGGCTATGTTAGGTTCGAAAGTGTAAGAGAGGAAAAATGCATGAAATCCTGGTCGAGCGAGAAGGGATTTAACCAAAGCCGTCTTACCTATTCTCACCACACACACGCGCACTTACGCAAAACACCAAATTTCCTGACATCTACTCCTCTATCCTGGCTGATGTGGCTCTTTTCCCAGAATTGAATAACAAACCCAATAAAAGCTTTTAGATGCCTGTTTGGTCGGCTGCTCACTCGCACTCACACATTAGATTCCTGTTGACTGTATCAACATGTACCGACAGACAGCTGAAATGACCACAAAGCCATTAATTTCTTAATCTTGTCTCAGGCTTTTCCACTGAGCATCAGCGTATGTGCTATTACCATGCACTCACAGCAGGGTTTTCCCCTATTATATGGATTAGAGAGGTGCAGAAACTGACACAACAGTCGCCCAAAGAGACACTTTTTTACTTGTAATACACTTATAAAAATATCTAATTTCTTATTCATTTGCTTCATGTTTCTTCGAGCTACAATTTAATAATGTTTAACCCTTTCACACATGAATTATTAGAGCCTTGTAGCACCCTATAATGTAATAATGTCCAGAAAATGTCATAAAATTTGCACTTAACGGTGAAAGCAGGCTACATTTTGAAAAGACAATTCAAAAGTCCCAACCCCTTTCTTCAGACTCCTCCCCCGAAGCCACGCCTCCAGACTCCGGAACGCGCAGTGCAGGGGGCAGGGACAAACGGCAGATGATTTTGATGGACATATCAGTGTTCAATCATTTCGAGTGGGCGCTCAAAATCATTGGATGTTGTATTTTTCAGTCCTGTCGGTCCCACAGGTGACTAAAAGTTTTAGTATTTGTTTGCAATCAGGGTGTGAAGGAGATTTTTAGCAATATAGTAAAAAATGCTTCAGGAAAACATCTCCGACCCCACCTTTAACGCAATCAAAAATGTAAGAAAACCCAATAATGTCATAACTTCACCAATAATGTAATAAAATATCCTGACTCGTGTTGTAATTAAATTTTTACCGAAAATGTAATATCTTACGACATTATTGGGAATTTATTACATTTTCAGGTGGGTCTTTTCTTTTTTTTTTTTCCCCAAAAACTGAAAATGTCAAACTTGACAAATAATGTACCCATCTGAAAATGTAAAATTCCCAATAATGTAACAAAGTAATACATTTTCAGTAAAAATGTTATTACAAATACAATATCAGTCAGGATATTTTATTACATTATTGGGTTTTATTACATTTTTGATAAAGTTAAGTGCAAATTTTATGACATTTTCAGGCATTATTACATTTTCTGGAAATTATTATGTCCTAGAGTGCTACAAGCCTTAATCCAGAGTTTTTTCTGGAGCGTTTTTGTTCCTGTACGCATTAAAAAAAACAAAGTGACTGAAAATGGTTTTATGAACCTATTTTTGATGGAGTTACAAAAATGTCACCTCAACTGGACACCGTGCATTTAATTTTTGAAGCACAGAAATATATTTACTGATATTTTGTGTGAAAGCTAGGAAATAAAAACAGTTTTAATGCAGCTAATCTGATGTTTTCTCACTTTACCATTCTCTAATACTAGTTATTACTCACTTCATAGAGACAATATGCAAAAATTAAAAAGAATTTTTTTTTTTTGGGTGAAGAAAACCCTGTTAATTACAGTCTAATAACAATAACGTGATTGATTTACACTCAAACATGTTCCAGCAGATCAGCAAAGTTACACTAATGGTATGAATGTCAGTGCATTATGGGATGGTGCATAAGTGTCAACTGTGTTGGCTGATATGGAACTAAAACAACAAAACCCATGAATATAGAAGACAACAGCTGTAGAATAGCTGTCCGCTGTAGTGTGCATGAAAGGGTTCAATAAGTTAGATAACAACAAAAAAAAAAAAGCCACCACAGCTTTGCATTGCACTCGAACCAATAAATCACTACCTGCAGCTTCTGTACAAATCCTTCTGATGATATAATATTAGAAAATATGAAAGGGAAAAATGAAAAATTAAAGCTCGTCTTATTTTAACTCATTAAGTGTCCCTAATCTCTTAAAGGTTTAATTCCCATTTCTCATTTTCCCTTGATGCCAAAGGGACAGGAAATGGCTACAAGGGGTTCCCATGGTAACAGGAATATTAGTAGAGATGTGATATTAAACATATTAATAGAAAAACATAGATATTTATGTGGGTGTTTTGTGTTGCTTGTCAGTTGAAAATAAAATGAAGGGGGGCCTTTTGGCCATTATTAAACAAACAAGATTAAGCAGTTTAGCCGACGAATCACAGAAGGGCTATAAGAAATAATGAAATGTGAAAGAAATGTGAAAGAAAAGGCCTGAACGCATTGGGAAAAGAAAAAAAAAAAAAAGAACAAACATATGCATTCAAGGTGGTTTTATCTTAACTGCTCTTAATCCCTCCAAGGTTTAATTCTTATTTCCCATTTTCCCTGTGGCACATACACAGGAAATGGCCTGGAGTGGTTCCCATGGCAACAACGTCTGTCAGCAGGACAAATAATCGCACTGACCTCAAGAGATGATAAATTGGACATATTAATAATGAGAATTCTGGACAACGTCACAGTGTAAATTTGTCATAATCCATCACGACTTCCTGATGACCACATTGCGGATTTTCCCACATGGGAAAAAAAAAAAAAAAAGAAGTCTCCATGTGCATTCCTCTTTATGGTACAGTTATACACATGGGTATAGGTTGTGTTTGTACACAGCCGCTCATAGATTAAGAAAGGGTGTTGAGTTTCCTCCTCCTCAAGAGATTTCGAACATCAAAAACCCGTCATTTCCTGCAATTCTGGGGAATTTGCATGCACTGCTGTGTGCACAACAGATCAAAACACTGATAAATTCGATCTGGGAATGTCTGTAGTACAAGATATGGCGGTATGAACTCCAGACTTATCCTCGTGTTTTGAACTACAGCTGCAACAATTACTCAATTAATTGATGAGTTGTTTAATAAAGTTCGTCTCCAGTTCTATCCTTTTAGACAGTGGCGTTCCTGGAGC
>JAQQZY010000013.1:7584158-7621020 GCA_030068375.1 Ostorhinchus rueppellii
AGATTATTTCACTTCTTTTGAGTACATTTCCCCTTACTTAAAGCTTTTTTTTCTTGTTTGTAGACCCCTATTTTTTGTAGTGCTGGCAGGACAAGTGTCCTCTGAAGAGAGGTTTTACTGTATACATTAATTTTTGGACAGTCCCAAAATATGTGTGTATGGTCCCCTATTTGACCACATTTTCTCCAGCATAAAGCTGCCCAAGGGTCCTTGATAAAGTTAGAAAGAACCAACTTATACCTCTCTTGCGATGCTTCTATGTTTTATGTAAAGCACTTAGAATTGTCCTCTGCATGAAATGTGCAAAACAAATAAACTCGCCTTGCCTTCCTGGATTAAATGACACGTCACATTAACATCAAGTGACCCTTCTGAGGAAGGCTACAGGGTGGAAGTGAAACATATCAAAGTAAAAAATGTGGGGGTTTTTTTTCTTCTTCTGTCTGACAAAAAAGAAACAGAAATCTTCGTAGGTGTTAGTTGACAGTATGAACCTAATCAGACTATTATGATTTCTATGTTAAAGGTGTTAAAAGTAGTGGTAAACACACTTCATATGCACTCTTTTGTTCATACTGTTGTTTTGCAGGAAGAAATAACACCAGGGTGTATTTGTGAGAACACACGCTAACGTCCCCAAGGAATTTAAGGGTAATTACAGCTGAGAGTTTCATCATGACAGTTTCGGAAAGGATTCCCACACATACATAATGAAATCAAAGAGAAATTGCCAGAATTAAGCAACTGACCTAGGCTGTAACCTCTATGTTCTGTGCGTTTTTGCCCCTCCGTCATCAGACCTTCACTTGTGCATTCTTACACAATCACATCTGTATGTTATTATGCCACTCAGACTCTGCGACTGCGTATGCTGGCCTTGTAATCCAGTCAGATTCCTTCTCCACAGTGCCTGCATGTGTGCCGGCATCGCCTTCCTGCAAACATGTATCTGTACAGCTCCTGGAGATCAGTCGCTGCAGTCTGTGTTATGTAACTGTGAAGAACGCAACAGGAACGCACATTCTTTATGTGCATCGAGATGGGAATCAACCACATGAAAACACTTTAATGCACTTCAGCAGAGTTTTAAGGTCTCCATATTTATTTTTTGATTGCTTTTTTATCTTTCAGCTATTCTCTTTCAGATCATGAGGCAAAAATTGCAAAAGCATCTTTAAAGTGAATTGTATTTCTGAAAATAAAACAAGAATTTTACTCCCTGATAATGTTCAAGATTGTTAAAAACTTGAAAAATAAGCTTGGAAAAGAGTCTTTACTCTCCCCAAATCTACAAGATGGCATCAGGATATCTATGTTCACATTTAACCTTTTGCTTTGGACAAAGAGGCGAGAGCTGCAGTTCATTTCTGCAGCTTTAAGACAAATACCTGCATATCCCTCACATTTTAAGCCTTCATACGTTAGTTCTACACATTTGAAAGGAACTATGTATTATTTTCTATTTTGCATCATTACCTTCCAAACACTGTCACTGATTTTGATCTTTATTGATTAGACGGTAGCATGGAAAAGACGATCACTTGGTGCATTTGTTAATAGATTTCACACACAATGAAACATAGAAAGACAAAAACTTATTTTTTTTCATTTTTTATTTTTATCAAGTTGTGTCTGTGTGCGCTTGTGTGCGTGTGATTTTAATTGCGGGTGCGTGTGTTTGTGTGGAGGGATGGGTCGTTTTAAGGGATGGGAGGGATGTGCTTTTAGTATTATTGTTATTATTGTCATTAATACCGTTACTATTATTTGTTTTGTCTTTTTTCTTTCTTTTTTTTCGTGTGAAGCACTTTGGGTAGCAAATTTTTGTTTGAAAAGTGCTATATAAATAAAGATTGATTGACTGATTGATTGAAAAACTGTTTTCAAGACGATAAAGAGGAGACTGGACTACAGGGAAAAGGCATCGAAAGGTCTTCTTTTTTTTTTTTTTTACATTTATAGCTTATTTGTACATTGGAGATGAGCTTATCCTCAATATTTTCCAACTTTTTGTTTTTCTTCATTTTTCTAAAACTTGTATTAAAGAAGCTGAATCAGTACTTCTACTCCCACACATGTATTTATACTTCTACTAGAGCAGTATTTCCCAAACTGTGGGGCTGGCCACATGGGACATGTTTCTGTTTTGTACAGTTTCCATAGTCTGCACTTAAAGGTGGGGTCTGAGATGTTAGAAAAACACCTCGAGCAGGCTACATTTTAAAAGACACAATTCAAAAGTCCCAACTCCTTTCTTCAGACTCCTCCCCCGAAGCCACGCCTCCAGCCTACCGGAACGTGCAATGCTTGAGGCGGGGCGGGACAAATGGCAGTTGAATTTGATAGACAAATCAGCGTCCAATCATTTCGAGTGGGCGCTCAAAATGATTGGATGTTTTTTTTTTCAGTCCTGTGTGTTCCACAGGTGACTAAAACTTACATTTTTTGTGTCAGAACGTTTAATTATTTTTTTTTGCAATCAGGTTATGAAAGGGATTTTTAGCAATATAGTAAAAAAAAGCTCCAGAAAAACATCTCAGACCTTTAAGTGTTCTGAGGTGTGCGGTGGAAAGGGGCTCATTGCAGCCACTGATATCGTCAGAATGTTCATCTATGTTTCCAAAAATTAGCTTGTTATTTAAAAAAAAGTAGCTTTATTTTCAGAGTTTAAGATATTTGTGGGTCAAAACACAGTGTTCAAAATCTCTCTGATGGGACACTTGAAAGACAATTTGACAGATTAGTGTTGCTACATGACCCACAGTTTTACTTTTAAATTTGTTTTTGCTTCAGTCGGATCATAAGGGATTATCCAAAACAAGGAGCTACTTGATATTGAAATAAATGTTGGAATGCCAATCAATTAAAGTTCGCTCTCTGACGGGACATTACTGTGTTTTGACCCTTGTGCATTTCCTATTTTTATTTGGAAAAATAGTGTCTCTACTCGCTGTATTATTTAAGCAAAAATCTAAATTATTTTGAATTTGGACTACAATTTATTCAAGGAAAAGCAAAACGTTTTATTACGATATTGATGTTTCTCCACCTGTGTTACAATGTTGGGGTTGAAAGGGGCCCGGAGATTTTTCATCCTCCAAAGGGGTCCCCAACAGAAAAAGATTGAAAACGACTGTATAAGAGTAAAACTGTGTGTTTTTACAATCTCTGCAAGAGCCAACACATGAACAAAACTGTTTTCATTCATGTGAATTTCTAATTTATCGAGGCTCGGTAGAAATCCTGGAGACTTGCTTGTTTTTTTAATAAACAAATCATGATACAAACTGTCCCGGACACCAGTGAACACAGCGCTTAAGGCATCAGTGTGTCTGGACTGTCCCCCAGAAAATAAAACAAAGTGGCCTGTGCAGACAAATATCATAGCTCACATGTAACATGGGCGTGTGTGGCTGCTCCACAATCGAGTTATATAATTGATCTACGCACAATCCATTCCCTACAGACTGATTCTGCTGACTCCAGGCTGCAGTAAATATAATTATTCTGCGTTTGTTTGTATGTATAACAGGAGCGGTTAGACGTTTACCGCAAAGATAATGCAAATGATATTTCTGAGCCTGTGTGACCCAGAAAAGATGAGAAACAACAGCAGCACTTCTGCTTCTGGACCGTCATAAGGTTATGAATCACAACTACAGTAAAAAATCTGAACAATCGCAAATCTCAAGTCCCCAGGGTGACTCTGGGAAATGAAGTCCTCTTAACGTTTACCTCATGTTGCCATTCACAGACCTCTGCTGCTTAAATTTGTCATCATTAATCAAAGAGTCTGAAGCTACACAAAGCATTTCTCCACATTTTTGGCAAACTACATCTCTATGTGCTAAAATAAGCCTGTGACCAGACCCAAACACACCATGAAGTCATGTTTTGACTCTTTTTCTTGGGAGTTGATTTGCAGGATTTGGTGCCAACAGCGGTGACGGCATGCATTTCACTTTCTCAGTCCAGCACTGGCACTGCCACGCACGACTCAAATGAGTTTAGGTTTGATAAGCTCTAAAGCTCCGAACTCTGGAAAAAATACTTTAAATATCAAATGTCTTTTTGACAGGATAACTGACGCAGCACCTCAAGATTTAATCCCCGGAGAAAAAAAAAAAAAAAAAAACGACCGAAAAGCCAAACAGACATGGCAGTGAAGTCCAACTGACAGTGAGTAAACACACGTCGTTCAGTTTGGCTTTGGCTTGAAATCATGTGGTTCTACTCTGTTCATTTTAGTTTTGATGCTGATTGATCTGAACAGCCCTAAGTAAAGCCTAATATTGCAAATGAGAAACCCATTCCAAAACTGGAATCCAGTGTTATTTCAGGGCTGTTTTCTTTCATTACGATCAAAAATGCTTTTCAAGGGAACTCTGACTTCTTGAATGTTTTGATGAGTTTATTTTCACGTCAGAATTGCTATCGACAATTAAAACTTATTAAAATACTGAGAATTAAAAGATATGAAAGACAGATTACAATGACGTCCCAAATCAACACAATAACCCGTGAAAATGACTTCGTAGGTATTTTATACATTTCAGAATAAAGGCAAAATAAATGAATGTTTTATGCATGTCAACGTAGTCATGAATGCACACAAGTACTGAAACTCACTGGAGTGTATAACAACAACTATAATTATAGGGATGAGCGAAGAGTCTGCAAATATACCTGTATTGGCATTTGGCAAGTCAGGAAAATGTAGATGAACTAGTTTGTAACTGCACTGCAAATGGAAAGTTCCAGGTACAAAAGAAAGAAATGTTATGATAATCCTCAGCAAAGCCCTGATCAAAGGAAACGGTTTCAATCAAATGCATCCTCTAAACTTGCATTAGGATCTTTTTCCATGCAGTTCTCTTGTTTATTAATAGTTATGGCCAAAAACATGCTCAATATGGTCGCAGACTTTGACCTTTTGTCACCAAAGTGTAACCAGTTCACCCTTTATTCCAAGTGACTGGTACCAAACTATAGGAGATTCCCTGTCGTGTGTTTTGGAACGGCTGAGTCAAAGTCCAGACTTTAATCCAATAGAACCGCCTTGGAAGAAACCAGATTGCTTCTATGCAGGAAGTTCGTGCAAAGAAATAAACTATCCCTGCAATCTCATAAACAGTGACTGGAAATATTTAGTTAAAGTTGCAACTGAAAACATGATCATAATGTAAAAAAGCAGTGTCACATACTTTTAAAAAATGGATAATAAGTGAATGACTATGTTATTATGCTTTTCTGTTTCATTTCTTCAATTGCTGTCTTCTTACATAGTTTTAGGACCTGAAAATATCAACCTTAAAGGGGTCATATTAAGCTAAATCTACTTTTATTAGTGTTTGGTTCATTTATTTGTGTATTTGGACCCTAATAGTTCATAAAGTTAGAATTTCAACCCTCTCGGTGCGGCAAAACTATCTTTATATTCATTTTGGCAAAAATCGAGCGGATTTAATTCCTGCTAAATTTGTTATGTTTAACTAGTTATGCCATGGCATTTGCACATTTAAGGTCAATACTTTCGACAAACATTTCTCCAGAACGACATAATTGTTTATCAGCAGCAGCGGTTGGAGTAAAAACTGAAAATATGTCCAAACTTTGAGCCGATTACCTAAAATGTTCAGTTGGTTGTATTAAAGAACACAAGTGGTTGAATGGGATAGAGCAGCATGGAGGGGGCGGGGCTTGAAGTGGTTCATGTGCATTTAAAGGGCCAGCGCTCCAAACCACCTTTCTGGTGTCATTACACAGAAATAGGGTGAAGACGGACCTGTGGAGTTGAATTAATGAAGAATTCAGACCCAAGCAGAACATTTACAGTTTATGGAGAACACAGGGAAATGATTTAAAATCTATAATTGAATTTAAAAAAAAGTAAAATATCACACCTTTGACAAAACAGCTCGAGACTGGGATTGCAAATGAACCTAGGCTATAAATGCTACAACAATTTATGTTACATAATTGTCCCTTCAGTAATAAGCATTAGATAAATGAATGTTCCTGTATTCTCATATTTCAGGGCATATTTACAGAGAAAAAAAGAAAATTCTCAAGTATTCCCAAACTCAGTCTTATAACTGCATATGTTTCCTAGCGTTATGTGTATTACGGGGTTTGCGCTGTATCACACAAAATCTGTTTATTGCAGAAATCATTCATTTTCTTCTGATTTGATTGGAGTTTTCAACATTAGCCCATAAAGACTCAAACATCCACTGCTAACCAAAAATATATACTAATCTAAAATACTAAATACATGTTGATCCACTAATCTTGTAATTAATACATGTAAATAATTGGTGTAAAATGCAATTACGGTCATCAGATATGACCCATGTGGACGTTCAGAGGTTCCGTCATGAACGTGGAAACGCCGTCAACTTCTATAAAGTTCTATAAAACCCATGAAGTTTGACGAATGACAGTAGATGGAGACGTGTTTTTATGTTCGATTAATGTTGTATTTTGTTTTTTTCTGCTTTGTTATAATCTTAGAATATACTCTGAGTTTTTATAAACATCTGTATGATTCGCAAATTAAATATAGGAAAATGCATGATTTACGCTGAAAAATGCAAAATACAGAGGAACTTGTTATAATAAATGGTGATACATCGCTTATGCCAAGTTGAATAGAGAGGAAAATTCATTTGGGAACGGACGCAAAAGTAGCACTGGGTCTTCATGGGTTAAGTTAGACTTGGAGTTTAGTCCTAATAAATCTATGCTTATCCCATTGGCAGAGCTACTTTTGCTTAATACAAACAGTTTGGTTCTGATTAAGGCTACTACTGTAGTTTTCTTGCTACTAAGTTTCTTTTGACAGAGTGGGTTTATTAAACAGAAATTATTATGACTATATATAAAATTATAGTGACTCTTAAGATTAATGGACAAAAAGCTGCAAATTTGATTAAAAAAGAAAAAAGAAACTCTGCTGTAAACCACATTACAAGTGGCTTCCCGACCTTTCAGCTCCTGGTTTTAGATGGATGTTCCCTCTTCACTCGCACACTAATCCACTGAAACTTATACTCAACCTCCCAGAAACCACAACTGAAATCTCCACAGTAATTAAAACACTGATCCGGAAAAAACAGATTCTTTCTTTCTACGTTTCAACTGCTGGGAAAAGTTGCATAGCAATCCCATGATGCTTGGCTCATTACAGGACACGAGGACTGATGGGAAAAATAATAATACTCATTTTTAAGACTTTCCAGGAAATAAATCAAACAAAGATTGAAAAAAAAAAAAAAAAAACAGTACAATTTCCACGCACTTAGTGATGCGCCGCAAACAACGGGCAGGAATGACATCAGAGGAACAGCGCTGCTTATGAAGATCAGACCGTGTTAAATCTGAGTGAAGGTTGGTTTGAAAGTCAGTCTGAGCTAAGGTTCTGGCATCTGAATCACATCTTTTGATAGAAATAAAAGCCACAGTTTGACGCACATTTGAACTCCGCTGAATTATTTGCAAAGCAGGTCACTGTTCAGAAAGCAAACAGCTGATCTGATAAAGATCAAATACTGGGAATAGCAGTGTGGATTGCCTGAAAGTGACGGCAATAAAAAGCACTTCTAAACACATCATGTGATTGTACAGGGATGCGCTGGGCTGCTGTTCAGAACAGGCTTCATCTACTTCACAAAAATCGTACAAGAATGGTCTGAAGCACTGGCTGTTCTGGCCTTCAAACATTTATATGGTAATGATGATGCAATACCATGTGATATGATTTATATCTATCATGATAATGAGCTGTATGGTGTAATGCAGTGTCGTATAAAATACTATGGTTCAGTACAATGTGGTATGATTCAATAAATGGTACAATATGATGCGTTACAGTATGATCTGGTACCAAATGATTCATATGGTACGGTACAATGTGATACAGTAAAATATGGTATGGTATGGTATGGTATGGTATGGTATGGTGGTATATGGCATGGGTATGGTATGGTATGGGTATGGTACTGAATGGTATGGTATGGTATATGACGGTATGGTATGGGTCTGAGTATGGGATGGGATGGTATGGGTATGGTATGGTATATGACAGTAAGGTATGGTTTGGGTCGGATGGGATGGTATGGTACGGGTATGGTATGGGTATGGGATGGGATGGTATCGTATTGGTATGGTATAGTATGGGTATGGTGTCGGATGGGATGGTATGGGATGGTATGGCATAGTATCGGTATGGTATGGGTATGGGTATCGGATGGGATGGTATGGTATGGTATGGTATGGGTATGGGATGGTATGGTATAGTATCGGTATGGGTATGGGATGGTATGGTACGGTATGGGTATAGTATCAGGGGTATGGGATGGTAGGTGGTACAGTACGTTACAATATTGTACGTTACAATATTTCTAAAAATAAAAATACAAAGGCTGTACATTTTTACATTCTACTCAAATTTATCAAAGTGAAACGAAGACAGGTTAAGTGCAATGTGAAGAAATCTGTCACGTTTTTGCACTGTCGTACCAAAAAATAGGGAACGACACTATTGAATAGATCTCAACTGTGACTCAGCGTGACCATAAACAGAGGTAGAGAACTGATAACTTCCTTTTCATTCGGCCGAGGCACAGTTCAGAAACACTTCATTTTAGTACTGCAGTGTTATACATATACGGTATACACATATTTGGTGATTTTTATTTTTTTTTTTAAACGGTTTATTTAATAAAAATGGCAAAATACATTTGTTTGGGATTACACTGAGTTTATACAGAATATTTGGATGATATAAATATAAAGCTAAAAAGCCCTGAGTGTGTGTATATATTTCCCAAATACCTTATTCTGTTCTGCGACCACCTTGATGCTAAACTGGGCCACTCAGGGTGTGAACCTGCTGTGGTCTGCTTTCATCTAAGCTGTAAAAAGAAAATAAAAATGATCCCATCAGGCTGACACAGGAGTGGAAGTGAATTATGAGGAAATGAAGAATCTACAGAATGTGAACAGCGAGAAAAAAAACAACTTCAGCTGACAAATACGAGTGTCTGTGGTCCAGCATGTTTAACCAAAGTGTCCAAATATTTTTGCCACATAAGGCTAAACATGAGGTGCAGCAAGTCCATTTAAAAAAAACAAAAAAACAAAAAAAAAACAGTGGTCAGACAGAAAATCACAGTGTGCAGCAAAAATCAGGATAAATAGCAGTCGTCAGGGTGGTTTAATCAGCGGCTCAGTGCCTTCTCCGAACCATCAAAGCTCAGAGTGAGGGTTCGGTTTCGGGTCAGCAGGAGAAGAGCTAGAGTAAAAATCAGTCTGCTTTTCCACCACACCGTCTCCCACATTCACCTCTTCCTTTTCCTCCTCCTCTCCCTCGTTCTGATCCTGATCTTTCGGCTGCTGTTGCCGGGCCGACTCTGGGTCGTTCTTGTCCATGACCGTGAGGAAATCGTAGAACTTGGCGACAGGAGGCCAACTCTGCTCACCCAACATTCCTGTCGAGATCCAACACAAATACAACAGGGCTATAAGTCAACCATAAAGATCATCATTCGACACTGATGTGATTAGAGGCAACGAGCTGGACCACAAAGTTTAGAAAAAGAAATGGAAAAGATAGATAAATGGAAGGGGATTAAATATTCGTGGCAATGAAGATGTGACAAATTAGAATTTAAGACCATTTGATGACTTGAGGACACTTAGTGCTCCTTTTCAGAATAATTGCTGTTCATTTATTGTTGCCGTGGTGAACTTGTCACATGCTGGAGATGATCTGGTTCTATTTGTCCAAGTCCGTGATCTCCAAAAGAAAAAAAAAAAATCTATTCTAAGCATCCATGGGACCAAATAACAAAACAATACAATGATTTACCAACAATACAGAACTTAATGCATATTCAGGTCATTTTTGCAGCATTTTCATCCTGTACTGTTGCATTATTTTTGTTATTTTTCCATTTTTTCAAGGTCATTTACATACATTTTTATCTTATATAATTTCTTACATCACTTTCACATCATCATCTTGACTATTTTTGACTTCTGTTACTCAAATTGTTTTCCTCTTGTTTCTTTTTCATCCTTTTGGTCTATCACTTGAACATATTTTTGGTCTTTTTTTACATATTTTACATGACTTTATTGTCATTTTATGTCTTGTCATCCTTTTGTCTTGTTTCTTTTAATGCGATTGAGGCTTCTCTCCTTTTCACCCACATGGTGTGAGGAGGTCAATTTCTATAAACATTTAATTTAATCAGAAAACTGCATCCACATATCATATCCTTATTATTATGTCTTTTATTTTGACAGCTGGCGAACCAACAAAAACGGCTCCAGTTGAATTTAATTTACTGAGTGATGAGAACACATTCCAAGACAAAATGAAGAGTGCTGGCGTGAAAACAGAAATCCACAAGTAAAAAAGTGGAGCCGTAAAACTGTACCGCGTCTCTGGAGGTTGAACGTCTTCGGTTTCGTAGTTAAGAATGAATGGAATGTGCCAGACGACACTGACGTTTGACAAACAAGTCACAGCGAGACCAGCATCTAATCTCGGCTCCATCTACGACAAACTCAAACTCAGTAGTTCAGAGGTCAAAGGTTAATAGCAGTAAACAGTAGAGGTTGAAAAGTCTGGACAGATGACAACAATCACCACCTTCATCTATAAACTGCCCAGTGTTTATTATGTGTGGCTGTTTCGGTCACAGCTTCAAGCACAAACCATAACGTGCCTTTTCCAAACACAGGGCTGAGACCGAGAATGCACTCCACACACTTTTTTTATTGGGTCTCTATTTGTGACCTAACAATGCTATGACCTAAAGACACTTTGATCACTTAAAGAGGATAAAATATTGTTTCATATATATGGGTGCTTCTATGAAACTGGGTACATTGTGGTATCTGGCAGTTGGACAACTTTTTAGACTCAATAATGAAAGAGAAATTTAGACCTATTTCCCCTCAGGATGTACCTTAAGATGACCTCAGATAAATGCGAAACAATTATACTCTTGCTCTAAGCCGTCCCATAATTAATGATTTTTTAAATAAAATATCGGGGCCAAAAATAAGACCAAAACTGTGAAATGAAAAGCTACGTCGATGTCAGTGCATTTTATCTGGACAGCATAGCTGTAAACGGTCACTAAAAATAAAGACACTGTGTTAAATTTAATGTTCCTAGTGGTTTTCCTCATCCAGACATGCTAGTTTTTCATGAATCTGAGTCTCATTCCGGGTTTCGAGTGTAACCCATCGTGTCCACTTGTGTTACATGCAGAACCTGCCCACTGAAACACAAAAAAAAAAAAACAAAAAAAAAAAAACTGTGAATGATTTTGCAACAGTAGTCCTTTTTGTGAAACGCTCTGCCTTGCATAATTAGTTCAATTCCTAAAATGTACCTGTGAGCGAATAAAAAGATATTCCAAAAAATAGTAGCATGTAATTTTTGTGTCCTTTTGACGGTGTTACATGCGGATTTTTGTATTAAATATAATGTAAAATAATATAAAAATGTGTTTCATCTGAAAAATAGTTGCTCTTTTATCTCACTAAGAATTTATTTTTGTTAAAAACTTGACCCAAAGTGCTTCCAAACTTGCTTCATAACACGACTCTATGTCTGTTTTGAATTTTTAGCCCCCATGTCCTGTTTTTAGGGACCAGTTTCATAGAAGCACCCACACAGAATTGGTTCTATAATCTGAAAATATGGTCACTATGGCTGAGGTTACTCCTGACGACTTCTGTGATTCCTAATTCCCTTGCAATACATCGAAACAAAAATGCAAGTATGAGTTTAGGCCGCAAAGTGCATTCATTCACAACTGTTTTGATGTGAGAGTCAGTAAAAAATGTCGATGTTATGGCGATTCATGATGTATTTTTTGTCCGTTTGGACCCACTGACACTGAATTTCCCTTTTGGGTCTTGAAGGGAAGACAAGTGGGAAAGTCTGGCTTAGACGATTAAAACAAAGGAATGGAAAAATCTCAAACCCTTCATGTTTTATCAGTGTGACATCTGAAGCATAATAATATGAAGCATAACATTTTCCTTTTGCCCTCTATCCATTTTTGAGAGGAGGGGCAGACAGGACGCTTCTTATCATCGGAAAAATCTACTGTCGCTTCATCCTTGGTAAACATCACATCAATTTCACCATGCGTTTCACTTTTATTCCATTTTCCAACTCAAGTCCTCATTGTCTCCTTTAGTAAGAAATAGCAAAAACAGAGGCACTGTCCACTTTCCTGTCCAAAACCCTTTTCATTCCTTAAAGTTAATGGCATTCATCGATCACATTAAATAAGTCTCAAAAATGCAATCCTTTTAAATCTGGTACTGAAACCAAATCTATCAGAGCTGAGCAGCATCAAGTAAGTGGAAACGTAATGTGTACATAGGGTTGGAAAGTCATCACTGCAGGTACACACCTAATCACTGCACACTGAAGAGCGATCGCTACACATACTGTCGGAACGCCGCCACTGCTGCTTAACAGAGCCATAAATCCAACTGTACGTTTATCTGCAAGTCTGCTTTAGTCAATGTATACTTAGTTATCCAGTCATGTCCTTGGTAAGGATTTTTTTTTTTTTTTTTAATTTATGTGTAAGTCGAACAGAATACATCAAACCCTGGTAGGTATGCGTTATGGGATTGTTTTTTTAAAAGACGTACAGTCATCGAGAACCTGGAGCGCGTTTTAACAGCAGGAGCAGCTGTAATGACTATTTTAAGGAGCAATTAAAGCAAACGGAAAGGAAATGACTCAACAAAGCACTGAGGAGAAGGTGTTTTTAGAATGATTTGTTTTTTCTCTCAGTGATACCCCTGCTGCTTCTGAGATGGAAGCCTCAGGAGCAAAAGAAACTGAGGGAAAACATCAGCATTGTTGATCATTTTCCAGTCTATCATTGCTTGTATTTATATTATAAGGTCTTGCTGAAAACATTGATTCAAATATTTTAAAATGTCTTTACACTAATATGAGTATTATCTTATAACCTGCCTTGACCTCCACTCATTCCTTACCTGTTGTAAGGTTTTGATAGTCTAAATCACAGGTGTCAAATCCAGCCCGCCAAAGGGTCCAATGTGGCCCCTGGGATGAATTTGTTTGAAGTAAAAATTACACTCAAGATATTAACAATGAAGGATGTTAAAATCATCTAAGGTCAAATCAATCTAAAGTGGATCAGACCATTACAATACTATCATAATCACGTATAAATAATGAAAACTGTACATTTTTCTCTTTGTTTTCGTGTAAAAAAAAAAAAAAATTACAAGAATATGTTGACATTTACAGATTAGCCTTTTATTTAAAAAAAAAAAAAAAAGTGAATAACCTGAAATCTCTGATTAGAATTTTAATAATATTCTGCCTGTTATTTAATTGTTTATGTATTTTTAGATCTGTAAGTTGTGATTCACTTGTATTAATAATAAACTAAGGTGTAATATGATTAACATTTCACTTATTTTACTTAAGAATTTTCAGGTTCATATTTATTCATGTTATGTTCAAGTACAATTCCCACACGTAAATGTTTTCATGATGGAATTAATTTTTTTTTTTTTTCCACTCAAAACTTCTATTATTTATGTTATTTTACTGGTCCGGCCCACTTTATACCATATTAGGCTGTATGTGGTCTAGGTCATAATCTTTTTTCTTTTTTTTTTTAACTAATGCGGCCTTCTTACCTGCAGGAGACTCGTTCCCGTCTTCGATCCTCTGCAGCCACTCCAGGACTGAGGGGGCCACTATGGGGCTCCTGGGGGGGTACTGATAAATTTCTCCTCCAGAGGGAAGATGAGTGAGGACCAGAGCAGGAAGGGGGGGCAGACCACCTAGATACGACCCCAGGACAGATATGCCAGCTGGAGTGCGTCCGCTGGAATGAGACGGATATGAGACTGAAAAGTACTGACATTAAAAACAAAAAAGCCAATCACACACTGCTCTCAAATCAACTTCTTATTGAAATACAATAACACTTCAACTGTTAGAAACTTATACTTGTAATAATAATAGAGTTTAAAGTTACAACGGTTCATTGATTTGTTGTCATTATCACTGTCAATATTAAATTAAACGAATTGAAAGTCAATTTAAAGAGTAGAAAAGTAATTTAAAGGTAAAGAAAAGAGGCACACTTCTCTAATTTTAGCATCATACATACAGTCACGGAAAAAATTATTAGACCATCAAAAACAATGGTGATGTAATCAAGTACTAACTCCTGTGTGTATCATGTGACTAAAACAGACACAAAAGCACTGTTTTTGTCAGTACAATGACATAGATATTGATTTAAGAACTTACGTGATTTGGTTTTTATCAAGAAAACATAAAAAATAGATAGATATCAGCTCTGAAATTAAACTATCATGAGCTATTTTTGTTGTTATGATTATATTTATCCAATCAAATGTACCTTTAGTTGTTCCACGCATTAAAATGAACAAAAAAAATTGAAGAAAACAAGAGTGGTCTCATCATTTTTTCTGTGACTGTATGAAACACTGGAAACACTAACTGACTTTTTTTTTTTAAACCAATCAACACATCTATTCATTCAGAAAATAATAGTCAAATCAACAGACACTGAAAGTAAGCATCACTTGTTCCATGAAGCGGTAATTTCATAATAAATGAACCGGCCATGTTTGTTTGACATGAAATCGTTTCTGTCTTCTGTGTGTGTTTACAAGATGGATGATGGAGCTGTGTATGAAGGTGAATCCCGATATTTGTGATATTTACAGAGCCATGACATTACTAAGGCTTTGGACAATACATTGGACTGAATGATTGATGCACTCTGTGTTTGATGCACGTACAGGTGGATCCAACAAGGCAGAAATCTCTCCGTCTTTCCCCCTCCCAACTGTACGACTCTTCTCAGTTCCTCCACCAGCGCCTTGTTCTGCCTCTGGCCGATCTCATCCTCCTCTTCTCCCACAAAGAGCAGGAGCAGGGCTTTACCCAGAGAGAGGAAGTCTGGCAGGTTTTCCACCGTTAGCTCAGGCTGGAGACACAACAAGAGCAGAAACCACGGGTCCAGTTATTACTCGAAAAACATATGATGAGACTTGTATATGGGGTTCACGTCACTGGAGTTTGTTGATGCTCCTGCACTGAAAAGAGTCAATATTGCAATGGCTTTGTCACAAAATATACCGGAGGAAGCCGTTATTTTACAGAGAAGCGAAATAATGTAAGCAAAACTATGAATGTAAGTGGAGTCTGTATGTATTTTGTCAGTACATATACAAGACAAATATGGAAGCCTGTTTCTGCCAGTGGAAAAAAAAAAAAGAGATAAAAAGTCGTAATTACGAGACAGAAAATGGCATGTGCGTCAGTTGTACCTCCAGAGAAACAGGTCCATGAACGCCTCATTGGTCCAGCTACACAAATGACGCTATCCCATGTTTGAAAGGTTGCAAGTGACTTCATGGTTGCATGATATAGATTTGAAATATTACATTAGTTCATTGTTGCTAAGCTACATCAAAGCTCTATCATGCACTCGTGAAGTCACTTGTAATAGCAACCTGTCAAACACGGGATGGTGTCATTTGCGTAGCTGGACCAGCGAGGCGTTCATGGACCTGTTTCTGTGTCGGTACAACTGAAGCACATGCGCATTTTCTTTCTCGTAATTATGACTTTTTATCTCGTAATGACTTTGTCTTGTAATCATGACTTTTTATCTTGTAATCATGACTTTTTATCTTGTAATTATGACTTTTTATCACCTAATTATGACTTCCCTCATAATTGTGACTTTTTCTCTCTTAATTATAACTTTACTCGCAATTACGACTTTTTATCTCGTAATTACGTCTTTTTATCGCATAATTATGACTTCTTTATGCACAATTATGACGTCTTTGTCTCATAATTAAGACTTTTTAACTCAAAATTTTGACTTTTCATCTTATCTTTTTTTTTTTCCACTGGCAGAAATGGGCTTCCATAGACAAACGCTGCGCATGAGGATTGATTAGATAATGAATGAAGTGGACAACAGCACCACCAAAAGGGAGAATTTGCTGTCGGTTCAAGTCCTCGTCAACAATATAGTTTTGCAAGGGTGGCTGTACAGAAAGGGAAACCCCTCAAAAGCCAATTTAGACATAGACAGACATAGATTAGTTTTATTTAACTTCACTGGAAATTGTTTATATGAGACGATATTAGATTACATAAAGGCAGATATAGAGCGGTTCTCCATGACTTGATCGCAATTGTTTACTTGAGAAAATATAAACACAGATACGGCGGAATAATTTGAGCCTGGATGGACTGAGGAAACCACATCCTAACTCCCTACATATGGGATCGGCATATGGAGCTTGTTATCTGTAACATACTACAATTCCTTTTTCCAAGAATTTACACACAGATGCGCAATTTATTTACAGATATTTCTTTCCACGGACTGTAAATGAAGGAGAAATTTGAATCTGGAAGGAAAGACTGGAACATTTTTGGTTCCACTTGGTCTAAAAATGAATTAGACATTTGTTTCATCTGACGACTAGTAGACAAGATTATAATGCGAAGTGTATGGATAGCGTACATATGGTTTGATTTACCAGTGGGTGAAGCAGTGCAGCGTTTATGTGCATTATCAGCTCCTCGGCCGTGGAGGACAAATCCAGCACAGAGGGATGAGTGTGTGTCCTCCAAGATGGAAAAACCAAAACTGCAGGGAGGTCTGCAGTGTGGTCCGAAGCCCTGCACCGCAAACACAGAAAAAACATTAACATACAATATGTCCCGACGAGTATACGGCGTCCATTTTCCAACATCCTCATCGTCAGAGTCGGGTATCAGGAAAAACTGAAACTGACTCAGCTGTGTGTGGCACTAAAACAGAACAGTTTTTATGTAAATGCTATTTGTGTACGGAATCCAGTACACAAATAATTTTTCATCTTATCAGGCAGATTTTTACAAATGTTTTTATACTTTGATGGTTTCAGATGGTGTGTGTTGCTTTTATATCGTTTGTTGTGAAATGCACTTGAAGGATTGCACTTTCAATTTCGTTGTTCTGCGTTTGACAATGATAATAAAGACATTCCATCCATTCCAAAACACGACAACGTTGCACCCTCACGTCACAGAGAAGCCGATGAGAGTCTCAACAACAAATAACAGTAAGACTACTTAACCTTTCAACTTTTAGACAGGTAGAAATATGTGCATGCATAGCGTCATGAAACAGCGCAGTTGTGAATGTTTTCCCTCATATTTTGCAGTAAAATGCGACGTTTTTCACATTTTAGTCAGCTGTATGGCGCAGACAACTTTTTTCCTGATAACTTTTTCCTGATACCTGACTCTGATGACGAGGATGTCATAAAATGGACACCGTACCAGTATGTAAAAGACTGAAAATAAGTTACTTATATTAGAAGTAAGTGAATTATGTTTCCATGCAAGTTGTTGTCAACCAACTTCTGCTTTACTCTTATATTTCTGGATTAAATCTCTCATTAATATGCACATATCTTTATTATAACAGCTTTGCTTTGGCACAGTATATTGGACGTATTATGACTGTGTTGAGGACATTACAAGTTGAGCTGGAAAAGATCTCTACTGACCCACGTCTCAATTGTTCTCATTTGTATTCTGTTTGAAAGTGAAAGGCTCATGCTCTCGACAACATACCTGACCATCAGGGTGTTCAGTTCTGCCTGGATTTCACTCTGTAATTGTGCTAATGAAACTCTGGATGGAGAGTTTCGTCTTTAAGCGAAGTATTTCCCTGTTTTACAGGCCAGGCTGTTGCGGACTGACAGATCAAACAGGTCATTAGGGGAATTAACTGCACTGGTTTCCATGAGTCTATTATTTTCACACAAATCAAAGTAATAGGTAATAAACCCAAAATGTAGATATTGACTTCACTTGTTACTGCCAGAAGCAGGAGAGTTTTCAAGTAATTCCTCATTCTGAACAATCGTCTGGACAACAGCACTTAAAGGGGTTTGAGGTGAGTTATGTCTCCAAACTCCAAAATAGGAGATCAGAAGTTGAGGCTATGAAGGACAACCTTGAAAGGGGAATGACATGAATTCAAAGCTGTTACCATTTCTCTGCCAGCCCATCTGTCAGCAGTCCAGTCAGCAGCTCGCCTCGCAGAGACTTTGCTGCTTCAACAAACACTGATACACCTGCACAGACACAGACACCAATGCAAAAGAGAGTATAAACAGGCCAGTCATCCGCTGGTTTACACATAAAAACAGTATTCCAGTGTCGTTCCTGTGGTTTTTGATGAGGAAGTACAACAAAGGTACAACAAAATATCAACATTCTACACCCAACTGTCCTGAAGTGAAGTAAAACTGCAAAAACAAAACGAGAAGTGGAAATTTTCGAACTGATACATGAATAAAAATGAGGGTTGAAAAAAACCTCCCTGACTAAAATAACTAAAATTATATAATTGTCCTATTAGTTTTCATTTCTGCAGTATTTTGGGTGAATATGAAATCTACTTTCCTTTTCTTTTTTTTTTTGCTGTGACACTTTTACATCAGCAGTACTTCATATGTCTGTGTTGAATCCATCCACAGCTGATTTCATGGTCGCAAAAGATATAAGAAAAAGATAAAAGAAGTCCATTTGAAACTAGAAAAGCATTAGGAGAGCGCAGACCTCTGCCAAGATAGTGTTTGTATTTATTTTTTTAAGGTAGTGTTTGTATTTTCCTCCACTAGATGGTGCTGAATGACCTCATAATCAACTCTGGTCCACCATGCCCCATCGCATTGAAAAAGAATCCCTTTAAAAAAATTCCTGGATCCAGACGGTGATCCGGACCGCCTCCAAAATTTTATCATGTCTTTCTTGACCCAGAACTGACATATCCTGAAAATTTCATCAAAATCCGTCCATAACTTTTTGAATTATGTTGCGAACAGACAGACAAACAGACAAACCAACGCCAATGAAAACATAACCTCCTTGGCGGAGGGTAATTAGACAAGATTAAAACTTACACTGACAGTAATAAAACAAAGCCTTTAAAATATAGAGGATAAACTAAAGGCGCAACATTATTTCAAAGGTAATAAAACTAAACTGAACTGGAGACCAAACGCTTGAATAATTCATACAGGGAATACAACACAGCGGACAGGTAATATCTACCATTATCTGTACTGTTGGAATCTTCATGACATCATACAACAACACCCAACCTGCATGTGTGTGCGTCTGAAACAGCCCCAACACTTTTGCAGGTGTGTAACCAGATAGCTCCTCCTCCAGGAATGAAGTCACCTCAGCTTCAGCGGACAGATGCACGGGAGAAGATCGACGACTCCTACGTAAAAACGACAGCAAACACAGACACATTTTTACAGGTGTAGAAACAGCTTAAGCATGCTTCATTAATAAATATATATTACTTCCAGCTGTTCTTACTTGAGGTGATTATTTTCTCATTACATTTACAATGTTTTATAGATTATTACCCCACACTCTGAAGGAGAGGCAAGGGGTATTGTTATTTTTGGTTTGGTTTGTTTGTTTGGGTAACACTTGAGCAGCAAAACTATGGATTCATATCAAATTGGGTTTATAGATTGCCAGTGACCCAGAATAGATGTGATTACATTTTGGGAAAAGTAGGCCGAATTTTTTTTCATGAATTTTTCAAAATCTTTTTTTATCCCATTTACTTAAAATGAGTGAAATGTCGATAAAAACATGAATTTTGCTTCAATTTACTTATATATATACTTATATATATGATGGCATGAGCACACGCACAGACATGATGACATCAGCTGGATGATGCTAAAATAAGCTCAAATACATGCAAGGGGCGGGGTTTATTCTGCCTGACACCACATGTTAATATTGTTTAGTGAAGTAGCTTCTATGGATTTTATTCACTATTGTTTTGCGTAATTTGATCAGTCTTTTATGTACGAGTTTATTTGATAGGGATCAGGCATATTTATGAACATTGATGTGTAAAGAAAATACACCCATGTAAATATGCCAGAATTAGTAAAAGAAACTCCTTTCACCTGCAGTTCCTAGGCAGGAAACAGAAACGGGACATAAAACAGCTAACATTTTTACATCACTTATTCACCGTAAATTTAAAAAATTGAAAAATACATATAATAAAGACATAGACATCATTAAAAACAAACAAACAAACAAAAACTGATGGACAGTGGATCATCACAGGGGCATGAGCCAATACATTCACCTCTAAACTTACATACAAGTTAACAGTGTACGGGTGCTGAAATGTATGCTGGTTAAAAACGAGTGCATCTGTTTTGGGGGGGGTTTCGGAGCCACTGTTTTAAGTGAGTTTTAAATGTGTTGCAAGTTGGACACTCTCTTATAGGGAGGAGCAGGTTATTCCAAAGACTTCCTCCGACAACTGACAGTGTGTTTTGTCCAAAAGCGGTGCGTCTGAATGGTTCCACACAGTTCCTATTTGCAGAGGGCCATGTTCTCCCTCTACTTTCTCCGTCTCGAGTCTTTTCGTTCACAAACCGCATGGGTTTTTTTTTTTCTTTTCATCGCTTTCCTTGTTGCTTTTCACCTACACGATAGAAGTCTCAAGTGGAATATTTAGCATTCTGCAACTAAGGCTACATTTACACGAAAACCAAAAGCGCAAAAGTGGCGTTTCGTTTTCACTTAATTCCGCATTTAGACGAGCATTTCTGGGGGAAATCTGTGCAAATGGAAACGCAAATGTGTGTGAAGTGTAATGTATGTTGATGCAGTATACACGCCAGATGGCTCGGTGGCATCTAGCTGGCAATCTTTTTACTTCTCTGTTCACGCGTAGCACAGGAAATACAGTAAGTCCTCCCAGGTCACGTCCACAGCTGTCCAGGTCGCCTCCTCTGTATTGGTGCGTCAAGAATTTGTAGAACGTAGTTAATTCTTGGTCTCTGTTCTCTACGACTCTCTATCACGATTTTTATCAGTTCTGAAAGGACTCTTGGATGTAAATTACAACAGTAAATTACTTGTTTTTCCGGTCCTGTTTCATGCTTTCTATGTGAGGAGGATCACAGTTTTGTGCTTTTCATCCTTTACACGGTGACGCGAGGGTGGAGAGTTTTTAAGATTTCCGCTCTGAAGGGTGGTTTCACTTTTTTGCGTTTTCAATCCCCCAAAACAGCGTTACCATCTAAACAATATGGACATTTGATAAAATAGTGTGTTTTTCAGCCCCGAACATTATTGTGTAGTGACCCTAAATAAAGGTTGAATTAATGGAATATAACGTCAGGATCGATTCCAGAGGCTCGAAAACCTTCTTTGTGCACTAAAGATTCTGTACAGACTGTCCTCATTTTATCCGAGTAGATATTCCCATTGCTACAGAGAGACTGCTGTTCTAAGAGGAATAAGAAATAATGAGATAAAAACAGGGAGAGGATGTGGAAAAGTGTCACGGGTGATAAGAAACATGACCGCACGACAATAGAAGTAATAAGTCTACACTTCCTGGGCTGAGGAAACACTGGTGAAACCATCGAGTCCTGCTGTTTCTCCATCTCCTTTATAGCCTCCTGCAAATTCAAAGTGTTTCTTTTTCCAACAGTTTACTGCCTTTTGCACATCTCCTTGTGGAATAGCTCAGATGCATATTTTTATGTTAATTGTTCTCTCGTAAACAAGAGCGGCTAAGGTTGTGGTTGATCTTGACGCATTTTATTCATATGATGTAACATTTAATCCTCTTTTTTTCAGTCTTGCACAATCGTCCTGTGTATAAAACTATAAATACACTAATGCAGGTTGTTTTTCTCAGGGACTTCTTTCTGGAATTACGTCCAAGACAAACATCCCTGCAGGAACATTAAAGTTTATTTGGCTTTTCCTTGACTTTTGACTGTATAGAGGAGCAACTATAATATATTTACACAGCTAAAACACACATTCCTACCCTTTATATATTATTTATTCAGGCAGCACATGCTCTTATAGTCATTGTCAGGACTGGTGACTAGAACAGGAAGGTGCTTTCACATTATTTTACCTGCTCACTTCTACAGGGGGATGTGGAGGACTGCCAAAGCCATCACTGTCCTTCTCAGAGGACACGTGTCCTTCGACATGGCTGAAAACAGGTCAGACTTGGCACCGTGAGTGGCACCGTAAATCTATGTCGAGCTCAGGCAAAGACTCCAGATTGAAGTGGCTCATTGATCACTCTCGCGGGACAAAGAACAGCAATGCCCCAGGCCTGGCTGAGACTTCAGTCCAGATTTGTGTAACTTGATGCATCAAATGCTTATTTCTGAATTCTCTAATGATAATTTGGGTCATTGCTGAATATTTTAAACGGCTCCTGTCATTATTTTACTGTTTATGTCATATCTCTAGCTTTTCTCTACTCTGTTTCCTCTCCTGCCCTCCTCTCAGTCTGTCTACTTTTTCACCTTTCACCTAGACTCTTTCCCTCCACTCTGATTAATAATGCAGCACACCTGATGGGCCAGCTGTGGCTCATCAGGTGTGACACTATTTAAACCTCTCTCAGTCTGTCTCCTGTTGCCAGATAGTCAAGGTCTTTCCCTGCTGTCGCGCGGTTCTTCTGGGTTCCCTCGTGTTCCTGATCTGATCTGATCTGATCTGCTTGACCGCCAGGTTCTGATCCGCCTTTGTCCGACCTCTGATGAAAGTACCAGCCCCGGCCACTGACTGCCTTCCACCCCTCGACAACGCCACCTATCGCCAGCCCCGGCTAACAACCTGCCTTCCAGACCTCGATGCCAGCCGCCAGCCCCTGACCTCGGACCATCCACGACCACGACCCCGTCTATGCCCCTGGAGAGAAGCCTCTCCTTTCCTGGATTCCCATACAGAGTGTACGGCCCTGTTAGAGACTTTTTTGGACTCATAGTGTTAATCATCCTGTGCTCTTGTGGTTTAGTGTTTGAGAGCAATAAACCGTGTAAAACTGGTTTCCTTGAGTTGAGTCTGCATTTGGGTTCTAATTCTGTCCGTGACAGTTTAGTTTGATGAAGGGTCTAACTGCAGCTGGATTTCAGTGGGGATTTATACAAGCAGCTTTTTTCATTGGTCGACATTTATTAGATCTTAAATGACATTCGACGTCATTATCATACATATTAGTAACATTCTGGCTATTTATTCATCATGATAAAGTGCTTGTGTGACTTAAAGTTGCAGTACTTTGGCAAAAGCTCCATAATTAGCTGTCAACATATTGTAATTTAAGTGCTCTGACAGTTCCACCACCTTCAGTGGAATGTGTTTTTGGGCTGAGGAAAATCTCCCCTGTGAAGTAGACTTTGGCTGATAAAAGGTGTTTTCATACAGGTAAGTCGTTTGGTAACATTTCCTTGGATGTACCTCTCCAGTTCTGCTCCGTGGCTTGAGACAGAAGCTTGGAAAAGTGTCTTCTCTTTTCTTTTTGATGTGCGCTGAGATAAGAGAGCTGCAGAAGGAATGTTTTCAAACTCTGGGATTTTTCCTCATGATTTCAGCTCTTGCAACTTTATTCCACTTGGCTATATTCTACAGTTTTACCTCGATAATCCCTAATTACTGCTTATGTTTTATTCAGCAGAGACCTCGGAAAGTACGACTGACTTCCATACTTTGAAATTTGAGGGAAGACTGTTACAGGGAATTAAAGAATCTGATCATACTGAATAAGGCATTAATAAAAGCTTTATAATGACATGTAGAGCCAATATACTAGCAATGTACGCTAATAAATAAAGGGCTAATGATGATTTTTTTTTTTAGTCGTTACTCTTTTGGACCAACCTTTATAAATGGGATTTAACGGACCCATAAACTTAACTTACAACATGACGGCACGTTGCAGAGCTTCACTACCCAGCATCCCTCTGTAGTGCTGTGTTAATTCCTCAGGTCGAAACAGCAAGACAGCGGGGAATGTTGTGATGGGCTGGAAGGGAAGTGGACGGGAGTTGCCTGGCTGAGCAGCGCAGAGGTCAGTCCATTCTCCACAGTCGACTGCACTCATCTGCACATCCTCCACCCCAGCATCTGGAGAGATTTTTGTCAGAAAAAAAAGAATAAAAGAAATGGACTTTCTTCTAATTGATCCTGCTCATGCTCTTGTTTTTCATTTGTTTTTGTTTTTTACCTTCAAGTCTTTCTGCAACTTCAGCAAAGGAGGTGAGGAAAGCCATGGAAACAGCATCCCCTGTTGGTGAAAATCCAACCTACAATTAATACTATCCACTTCTATTTTAGCACAAATTCAAAAATTACAGGATATCAATAAAAAAAAAAAAAAAAAATTAAAAAAAATCAAGCCCTAAACATCTCCTCAGTCATTATTATTTTTCGAAGACAATTGCAAATCAAATTTAATATCTATAGTATGGTGCACATCATTACTTGTAAAAAAAATAAAAAAATACAAATATCTCAAACTTAATCACAGCAAAAATGGATCAATTATTTTCTAGATCTAGTTATGATGGAGAGGCAGGGGCCCAGATGCATGCAGCCAGTCAAAAAACCCTTAGTATGTGGGATGGTGTTTACATTATGGTGAAAGAAAAAAGTGCAACATAATTGTCTGTGACGATCTTGATATGCATTTTTATCTATATACACATGCATTTATTTTATTCATTTATTTTAATTTGCATTTTGAGATCCAGGTTGGGTTGGTATGGGGGGTCACCATCGGTTCTGGGGGGTTTATAATTTGTGTGTCACAAAATCCTGTATCATAAATGGTGAATTTCTTTTTTTTTTTTTTTTTTTTTTAATATAAATCGTACTTTGGGAGACGCACATTGAAGATAAATTAAAAAATTGGTCCAAAAAAAAAAAAAAAAAAGTAGAAATACGAGTATATGAAAGAAAATTGAAGTTCAAGAATAACTTTTAAGAGATAATGTCCTTAAGTGCCCTTTTGATAAAACTGCCCAAACTTCATAATTCAATTCATTTCTAATATCTGTCACAATTGATATGAAGACATGATAAATGTTTAAAGCACCCTCACAAACCCTGATTATGTAATGATTTCCATTGGTTTCGCTGTGACTTACATTTGAGGTAGAAGAGGGCCACTGTCAGGCCACTTTGTGCAACTGTTTCATGGAAGTTGTCAGAGTTAAGTGGGGTGAACAAATCCATGTCCAACAAGTTCCCTCTGTCCTGGTAAACAGATGCTGCAACTTCATCATCCAACTGGCCTGGAAGGAGAAAGGAAAAAAAGCTGTAATATGGATTTATTTTCCACATCTTTCTTACTTTTTTCTGTCAACTTCTCTTCCATCTTTTGCTACATTCTGATCATCTGAGTGTTTTAGGGCGATACCATTAAACCCATCTTGTCCTCCTGTAGTATGTCACCGATTTTCTTGGAAAAAAAACACATGGCAAATTTGGATAATCTGCTGCAAATACGAACATGTTCCCATAAAAGACTTTCAAGAATATTCCACGAACTTGGTAAAATGCATGATCAAAATTCCAGATGTGGTAGAACTATATTCGACTGTATATATTAATGCACAATTGGGTTGCAATAAAGTGAAAACTAGGGTGTGTGTGTATATATGTATACATTTCATTTATCTTCATTGGGATAAAAATACGTCTATATTCACTTGATTTCACCAACTTATCCTGAGGGTTTCTTCAGTGCTCTGTACAAATTTAAAACTCATCCCCTGAAAAAAAGAAATTTCCTCTGATGTTTGCCTCACAGCATAATTGCCTATGTCATATTTTTGGCCAAATTGTGACATCTGCATAACTCTTCTCTCCAAACCCTGCTGATTCATTTGTCATCATTGGCCATCGCGTGAAAAAAAAAAAAAAAAAGACTTCTACAATTGTGCTTCGAGGCCAACAATATCTTTTTTTTTTTTTTTTTTTTTTTTTTTTTTTTTTTAGAAAATTCATGACATAATCTAGATGAATTGGTGTGGAATGATCCCTACTCTGTTTTCTTTTAATCATCAGCTTCTTTACCAAAAATAGTATCCTCTTCCTCCTCATCCTCCTCGTCATCCTCCTCCTCCATCCCTTGTAGCTCCTGCTCCTCTTCTTCTGGGTCTGGATTTGTAAAGAGCTCCAACAAGTCCTCAAGGCTGTGTAAGGTCAAATATTTCACCTCCGAACCCTCCAAGTACAGAAAACACAAGTAAGAAAAAACAGACCTGATAAAGTAAAGAGTAATGTTTCTGTACACACGTGTGATCTCAATACCTTCTCTGGCAGACGATAAGCTGCATTGTATTCCTCTGGGGTTTGAACTCCAGGGCTGTCCCTAAAAATCACAGATAAAAGTACATTTCTACTGCGGAATTTTAGTCATGCATCACTGTGGCCGTAGCTCTTACCTGTGTACGAGGAACAGCAGAGCCAGGCCACGGAGCCTCCAGGCCAGAGTAGCGGCCGTGTCCCGGTCCAGGTGCTCCGTTTCATGGTGTGAGAACAGGAAGACCTGAGGGGTCTGCTGGTAGGGGAACTGGGGTGGCTGCACTGCCGAGGGGTCATCATTTACCTCAGACTGAGAGTGGAGATGGTGTTAGAATATTTTAGGAATTAAATGCACATATTCCTGATCAGGGATGGGAATTGATAAGAATTTAACGATTCGATTCCATTATTGATTCTGCTTATCGATCTGATTCCTTATCGATCCTCATTGGGTGAGGGAATAAAAGAGTAAAAACAGGTATGTTTGCATGACTGGTCTTTTATATTTTCATCTCTGCAGAGAAACTATAACATACAGTTTGTACAAATAATAAGAACAGATGATGCTTGGGGGCGAGGTCAGTGAAAGTGAAACTAAGGACGCTTTAGTCATTCCTCTGTTGCCACATTTCTACGATGTGAGCTGGATCGACTGGGCCCGTCTCCCGTTGTTGTGCACCTCACTTCCTTTCCCCCGCCTTCAGAAACTTGTATTTGAGGGGATACGATATTGATTACCCTCACCGGAACCGGAACTGGACCTGGATAGTGTCCTGCCGCCAGGTAAGCCGCTAAGTGCTAAGTAACGAATCAAATGAATCACATGCTGCGTGGACAAATGTTTGAGCCCTTTAGAAGAAAATGAAGCGTTGACAGTGTTCCAAGTGGACCTGGTGTCATCTTTTTAGACTGTTTCTGTCTCAATGCCATGTTGGCTATGTTCTGACCAAAACAATGCAGCGTATGCTTGACGTCATCGCGCATGAAGGCGGACTCGATAAGCAGAATCGTAAAGTAGGCAGGCAATTGATTCCAAGGAACCGGTTCTCGATTCCCATCCCTACTCCTGATGTATTCTATAAAATATTCCAAGTCTCATCTCATATTCCTGTGGAATTCTATATAAACTGTTGCTCTAAAAATTTTATCAATTAGGGAACTTGATTGCCATTTCACAACTGTAATCTAAATTATTACTACTGTTAGACTGTGACTTATCTGTTACTAATTATTTATTGTGCTCTGTTTGACAAAAAGATAAATAACTAAAAAAAAGCTCAGGGTCAAAAAACAGATATATTTTCGAAGTCTGCACTAAATTTCTGTGTTTGTTTTTTCACACTTACCACTAACGGAGCCTCCATGAGCTGCAGGAAGGAGTGGAGGCTGAGGACAGACAGTGGTTTCCTCATGCGGGTCAAAGGGCAGCGCTCAGGGGTCGGTGGGTTCATGAACCCTTTGTGAACTCTACAGTGGAGGAACCACACTTGAGAGGACGGAGAGGATTTGTTGACCCTGAGAGAAAGAGATGTAAACAGTAAATAAATACAAACCAATAGAAGAATAGTGAAGAATTGTACAGACTGTTCTGATCATGAAACTGCTCGAGGTAAATATGTACATGTGATGTGGATAAAAATGAATTGATACTGTAAAGTCAATAAGTTCAATGAGAAACAATAGAATACAAAGTTGCAGCCACATTGTAAATATGGATATTTAATACTGCCGTATATATTTACACTGGGAAATATGGCCACAGCTTCCTTCTCTTCTGCTCTTGACTTGTGACAATGAAAAAGAGTTTTGCAAAATGTTCGCATGTCGCACTCAAGTTGAACTTTTGGACATTAACTGTAATCACACAATCATTTTATCCACTTAAGCATTTACGTAGAACTGAGTCCTGATTAGTGGTTGAATTCTTGAGTTATTGCCATAAGACGTGACTTGACGACTAAAATGTAATCAATACATTCTTGTGTCCAAGTGGAAGTCTACCACCCATTTCATGGAATTCCCTCAAGTCATTGCTCAGCGATCTCATCCAGTGAAATCTGACAAATGGACAACAGAAAAACACACAGTACAGAGTAAAACGCTGAAGAAAACCAAAGTACTCACCCTAAATGTTTCAGGACTGGGCCCCCGGTTATAAGAATAAACTGGTACTTGGATCCGTACACATATGCTGTCTCCATGATCGATCTGTGCTCTTAAATCACACAATCAGCAGAAACAAAATAATTCATCTGTTTAATCATTCAAGTCAACAAGTCAGTCATGTTGTCAGACTATGGTGCAAGAACTGCCAACATGGACAGTTCCTCTGACATCCAAAGATCAATTTGTCGATAAAGTAATTAACCGGAAAATTTATTCCATTTAGTCAATAAAGATTTAAAAGTGAGAGAAGAAAACCCAAAAACATTAAACTCCACATGCATATTATTACTCTTTCAGTAACAAAAACTTTCAAATTCGTATACATTTGATTTAGATTTATGAAAATACTTGTGTTTTCGTCACGCTGCCGTAGCAACTACATTTCTCCTTTAGTTTAATGAAGTTTATCTTCTCTTGATCTTGTTCTGTATTCATACCTTGTGTCCCCAGGCTGCTGACGTAGCCCAGGACGATGTCTTTCTTCCCTCTGGCTGTCTTCTCCATGGCCAGGAGGTCAGCGTCCGTGTGGACATACCTGACCTCATCACGCAGTATCGCACTGGAACACAGAACAGAGCGGAGACAGAGGAGTTGTTGTTATTCCAGTCAGCTGCATCATAAGCTTGTTAGGATGGATGCAGATAAAAAAAAAAAAAAGGAATTATAACCGAGGCAGGGCTGTGTACTCACAACAGGACCTCAGACACGATGGCGTTGACGTCAAACACAGTGTCCAAATCAAAGCTCAACAACTCTTTACCACTTCTGACAAAGAGAGAAAAAAAAAGTCAGATGCTCTCCAGCCATGAGTCTCATCATTGTTACTTTTCACACAAATCCAGATTTAGTTTAGCCTTCTGTAGTTTGATGCTTCATGTCTAACCCACAAACCTGAAGAGGAAAGCAGTTAGCAATATTCTGTCTTCTGTGCAGTATTTAGAAACTGGTTCTTTATTGCAGTTCACCTAGACACAAAAAAACAAAAATGACTCCTCATGCCTGTTTAGTCAGAACAGGAGCAGTGAAATATCATCATTTCACTGGCTTTATTCAAACATCAAATCTCCCATACATTTCATCACTCACTGTCTGTTAAGTTGCATGTAAGTATAGAGGTGAGGGGATCGGCTCGAGCCCCGGTGATCATCTGATGTCCATGTGTTTTTGTTGGTTTTTCATCATGTCTATGTCGGATAAAACACGGGCAAACACCTTTTCTAAACCTCGAGGGCTCCTATCCTATCCCGTCACACCCTCACTGAGGACGGGAGGGGGAGTTACAGTAGTAGCGCTGCGCCTTGTTGGCTGCAGGTTCACCCCACCCCCTGGAAACCGGAGGTCACTCCCTTGCCCCATACCCCGATTATCCACATGTGCTTTGGTCATGAGGGGAACTGTTGGTCTTTTGGGCTTAAGCAAGAGGCTTTTTTTTTTTTTTTCACAAATTCCAAAACAGACTTTTCGACTCCAGGTTGGAATTTGTCTTTTTTTTTCCTCACCTCGAACCCTGATATTTTCATTTTTCCACCTGCGAAAAACAGAGCGCATCACTGCAGTTCTTCAGTTACAACTGCACCTGTATCCCCATGTTTATGTCCTGTGTTGTGTGATCTGGTTGGTTCTAATCTGGAAATTATTTTGTTGCTCTGAAATATGTGCAATGACAATAAAGAAAATTCTATTCTATTCTATCCTTCATTATATGTATTTTTATTTTTTTTAATCCATGGTGAAGGAGTGTTGTACAAATGTTGGCTGTTTTATGTTTTGTTTGTTCAACTGCCTAAGGACTGCAGATGAAAGCGAGTTATTTTTACTAATTCTGGCATATTTCCATGGGTGTATGTTCTTTATACAGTAATGTTCATAAATATGCATGTTCCCTATCAAATAAACAAGTAAAATATGCCGTGAATGACTAGAAGGGAAAAGGACGGATGGTAACTATGCCCACTGTTATATTCATTTTTTGAGTTTTACTTGTATTATTATTTTATATTTACTGTCCCCATATGCTCACACTCCGCCCTTTTATTTATTTTCTTTTTTTTTTTTGCCCATGTCTGAGCAGTTGTGTATGTTCTGTATCTTGTGAAAATGTAAATAAAAATATTTCTAAAAAATAAATAAATAAACTAGTAAACTAAAAAGAAAATAACTTTAACTTGGTGATGATTTATTACCCAAATTCTGAAGCAGCTGTTGCATCACTTGGTCATTCTTCTTGTGCATCATTATTATTATTAAATTATGTGCGTATCAAATTAGAGGCCTGCGGTACTTACTTTGCCAACCAGTACCCCATAGTCCTGCAGGGCCTCAGCCGAGCGCTCCAGCTCCAGCAGGAAGAGAGAGATTGATGGAGAGACTACAGACAAAGGAGGTGGAGACAGGTTATCTTTGGTAAGTGACCGCAAATCAAAATCATGACGACAGATACTATCTGCTGTTTTATCTCAATGTTCATTCATAGAGCATTGTCACGATCACTTCAATTCAATGAGAACCTCTGCTGCTGTTTCCTGAAGGATGACTGTTAAACGTAACAATATGCTCAGATCCCTTACTTGAGTAAATAACAGATGATGCTGCACACTTTTAATACCCCTCGGCCAAATCTAGCGTAAGATTCTGTTGAAAGTTACCGCCCTATAATTTACATTAGACTGTCTTTGTGTCAATTTGGTGCAGAAATCACAATGCATTCTTCAGATAATGCAAGTAAGTCATTAAAAGGATGTCATTTGACCTTGAAAAGTAGGTCAATGTGACCTGTTTTCAATGGGCTTCTGCTCCATGCCAACATACATCCACAGTAGGAACTTGGAGTAGATATGTCAATGCTTTCTTCAAATAATGCAAATGTGTTGTTGAATGGACAGAGACAGACGACAAAATAATTACAAATCCCCTTCAGCTCAAAGTTGGCCAAGGTGTAAAAATAAACCCGACTTGCTTCATTACAAACGAAGGTTTTCATTGGACAGGATGGAGATAAAAAAATTGTAATCCAAAAAGAAACTAGATATTAAACTAATGCAGTGGAGTAAAAATAACATTATTTGCTTCAAAGATTATGTAGAAAAGAAGTTTAATGTGCTATGTTTTGCCCTTTGAGGCATATCTCTGACTTGTGATAACGGGCTATATAAATAAAATAAAACTTAACTGAATTCAAAGTATAAATTAGCATAAGAAACATAATATCAAGTAAAATTATGAAGATCTGTATCATCAAGTAAAAAAAAAAATTTCTACATAAATAGGTCTGAATTACTCGAGTACATTCAATCACTGTGAATTTACATCATTTTTGCTCGATTTATAAACCTAAATTTGTCAAACACACACAAAATATATAAACACACACAATATTGCGTAAAATTACACAAAAAAACAAACTCGTCAGCATTTTATGTTTCAGATGACATATAAACAAAGTTAACCCCAATGACCAAATAAAAAAAACTTTATTGCCATGATATTTGTCGCATATTGTCATTTTGTTTCCCAGCCCCCTCTTGGCACTGAAACATCCAAATTGAATATGTCCCCAAACGTTTGTCCATATAGTGCATGTCATATGTGGTGGTGGAGTAAAAAGTACAGTGGGCAGCCTACCTTGACCCTCAAAATAGATAAACATCATCTTCCCAGAGTACAATTTCTCATAGAAGTCTGCAGCTGTGTATTCTATTAGGTCTGATGTGTTGGCCATCTCTGAACATCCTCCTAACCTTGTCCACAGCAGGAAAATCGCAACACACAGCCACATCTTGAAGCCACTGTGTTATTTTCCCTACAAGACAAACAAATGTGATCATGACGCTGCCAAAACGAGTAAACAACACAGGAAAAACAGAGCTGCGTGTGCAACATCATAATAGTTCATTCACAAATAAGTGTTTCTTGTGAACGTTGGCCACCTGACTTATGATACTGTAATTTGTTCTTCATTTTTTCAGCACAGATGCATGCGTTCACAAGTGCCTAATGCCACTTCAAGCTCTCTTGTCTGTACTTTAAGCTTTGGCCTAAAATAATCCAATTTAATACACAAAAATGAGGTCCAAGTATTTAATCTTTGGTCTCGCTCGGGGGTATTTGAGGCATACTGAACTGTTTATCTACAAAAAATATTAGACCATCACAGAGAAATATGCAGGAGGTGGGATGAAGATAACATTTTACACAGGATTTAACAGTGAGTTAAAGTACTTACATGCCTTAATAATCTCACAGGTTTTGTATGGTCACAAAACGCTTGAAGTGGCACAGAAATATTGAAAACCTCACAAAAAGGAGGAGATGGAATGGAACAGACAGCAGCAGAATGTAGTCAGCTCGGATTACAGACATCTATGAGCTGCTACGGTTTTTCGCAGTCATTCAAGTCTGAACAACAGTATGTGCATTTATCAAAATAATGTGTACAATGTGAAAAACACATTAGATTACTTGTAAAAGCCTGTAATTTGCTCAAATGCTTTGTGTAAGTGTTAAAAGCAAATATTGATGCCAGTGGAATTAAAATGACAAGTCCTTCTATCATTGTTTACAAAAAAAGATAGTAAATATCATGTTGTCAATAGAACAGTTAAATATTACACATGAACAATAATAATAATAATAATAATAATAATAATAATAATAATAATAATAATAATAATAATAATAATAATAACGGGGCAGAGTTGTACAGTCTGTTTACTTATCCTTACTACTCATCTCTTGTGATGCACTGTGGAATAAATTATCATTCATGTCAGGCATCGTCGACAGGAGTCTGACAGCACGTCTTCACACACAGTTTAGGGACAGATTTACAATAAATGTGTTACATAAATCTATAAAATCTGCTTAACAAATGATGAAAACTAATTCAGCATATTTCCATGTAATGACTCAATCAATAAAGTTCTGTCTAAATCAGGAGTCACCAACCCTGGTCCAAGAGAGCTACTATCCTGCATGTTTTAGATGTCTCCTTTTTCCAGCGCACCTGACGTTCGTTATCAGGCTTCTGCAGACCTTAATGATAGACTTATCCTCTGAATGACTTGTTTCAGAAGAGGGACACATCTAAAACATGCAGGGATAGGAGCTCTTGAGGACCAGGGTTCGTGACCCCTGGTCTAAATGTTTTAGGTGAAGGACTAGTCCACAGTGAACCTGTGTAATGTACACTGACTGACATGACAACAGCGATAGATAATATAAGAAAGAGCAGGCAGTTACACAACCAAAATGCACAAACATAGTTCAAAGTGATGAGAATTTGCTCTTAGGATGTGCAAAAATGATCAGGTGATGAGGATGTTTAAATAATAGCAAAAATTTCAGTTTGTATCTGAGAAATGCACCAAAGAAACTCAGAAAAACTGTGACTGTTTCACAAAACAATGTTTTTTTTCGTTCAGTTCATGTTCAGATTATCAGATATTGAGCCAAAAATCAAAGATGAGACAAAAGCCTAAAGATGAGCCAAGACCAGATACGCCTCAAACATACAGCAGTGGTAAATGACTGTATCTGATTCTTGTGGCTGTTGATGTTCCATCTGTTGACACTGTCACATTTTGTCTAATCCCTTGTGCATCAGTGTTTTGGTTATGTCTTTTCCACCCAGGACTGTCCTGTGTCCTGTTGGGTTTTTGTAAATAAGACATGCCCTTCCCACTGACACACAAGTGTCCACAGCTATGAGAACATTCAGCCTCAACATGACCCTTTGTTCACACTTTTATCACATGGATAATTTCTTTCTGTATGTAGTTATGGCCAAGTGGTGTATGAGGTCACTCAAATCTGCTCTGCTCCTGCACCCACTGCTGTCAACGTCTGATAATGGGACAGATTCAGAATCTGTGGCGTCCACACCACTGCCCCGTTTTTACACTTCTATGCAGCTGGAAGCTCTGTTCCAACCTTTTTAGTATCTTGTATTTCTGCACAAAAAACAAAACAAAAAAAAACTTAAAAATCAGCAGGATGACAATGCACATTATGTGAAGAAACTGCCAAATGCATTCATGTTATTCAGAAAAGAACAAAGAGCAAACATGGCTGCTGAACTAAATACTAACAACTGTGCTGTGATAAACCATGAGCTTGGACAAAGGGTAAGTAAATTGTGCACAATAAAAACTATCTACTTAGGTATCTTTGAAAATTTAAGTCTGTTAGAATATTTTAACATCCACTCATCATGGAGGGTTTTAGATTTAGTTATAACAGAAGTGTAAGAGCATGATGTACATATGTGAAGGGAACACCTTCTAGTTTCTGTGTTTGATATGAGGGTAAAACACAAAACATCATGTTCAACATGTTGCCCTACCCTAACACTACACTGGTGCCCTGGTGGATGTTAAGAGTGTTAAGTTTTATGTCACTAAAAGTGTGCTGTTGCTTCTCCCCAGTGGAATTCGATGTCTCCACAGGAGCAGGAAAAGTATTTCAATCAGGCCAACAAAGAGAGACTGGACTACAAGCTTCTGCGCACTCACTACTCAGACTTCCTTCAAGCTGATGAGATCTTCACATGCAGAGAGTTTGTATGTTTATCAGTTGATGGTGAATAGACATTTTGATTTTTTAAGGTGAAAAAAAAAAAAAAAAAAATAGGGAGAGACGCAATGCTCCCACCAGCTAAATCCACCGAGTGTGTCTCTACATAACGTAAATAGTGACTCATCAATTAAAAAAACATGAAAAACAAAGACTACATGTGGCCAGTTTGATTAAACTACACAGTAAATTTCTAATATTATATGTTATGATGTAAATAAATTACCTTGTAGTGTGGACTTGTTTTATTTGCTGCCTGTTTGATGTCCTCCATCACTGATGAAGATGAGGATGACCGTCCTTGTGCAGAAGGACTGTATGTGGCACGAACACAAAAGAATTCATTCATCAAAAGTTGGAGACACAGAGAAAACACTCATTTTGATTTGACTCACAGTGTTTGACGCTAGTCAGGTGAAACACATCAAATCATTTCCAACCTTTAGAGTTGTATTGAATTTCTATCACTGAAAAACAAAAACTCACAAATGTCAACACCAATACCTGAAAAATTACTTTTTTTTTTACTGTAATGATATTACTACCTTTGACCAACAAAACATCCCTTGTATCAGTCCAGAGTAACGAATCTGATTCTTCAATAACGTTTAGTACATTTCTTCAGAGGTCATGTTTTCTAATTTCCCATCACACTGAGAAAAGAAAAGCTCACAATGTGCCAGTGTGATGTTCAATGTCAACCAGAAAAAAGCATAAAACAGGTTACAACCATAAAAGAAAACCTCTATTGAAAACTGCACCAACAGACATCGAATAAGATACCATGAAGTTACATAAGCCATAAAAAGGTAAATCTGACAGGCCAGACATGAAAACATCATAAATAAATTCATATTCATAACCAGTAGATGTCACTATGGACGTGGATGATAAACAGATTTACTGTGAAGCAGGAATGATGGAAACCTTCTCCACTGCTTCTAATGTATGAAGTGTAGGCTTTATTTATTAGTAGGGTTTATTTTTAATATGTCCATGTAAAATAAGCAAGCACGTTTTTACTGGGCTTTGATTCAGTTTACATCAATTTAGACATTATTGCACACATATGACTTGTGTGTGTGTGTGTGTGTCTTTATAAATACTCGTCCATATTCATCTTTAGTAGAATGAGCACATCATAATCCCTGAATAATTCAGCATTTTGAACAGGATTAAACATCTGCTATAGTTCACTGTTTGACGTGAGTTGAAGTCACTTAAATGCCTCAACAATCGAACAGGTTGTGTGTGGACACAAAATACCCTAAAGTGATGCAGAAATATGAAAAACCTCACAAAAGTAACCTAATAACAGGAGCTGCAGTAGTAATAACGTGGATAAACGTATGGTATGATAGCTACCTGATAAAGTCGATGAGGGTTGATATTCAGCGTGTGTCACCAACATTATAAGCCAAGTTTAACGTCCATTACCGCATTGTAGCATAAAAAGTACAAGGAATGTTTCCTCAAAGGTTTCTACTGTGGTGATGCAAAATGTAAAGCTCATCTATTAGCTCGGCTGCTAGCTGCCTCCTGATGACGGTTAATTAGCTGAGAAAAAGTACCTGTAACATCTAATTCACCACCGTAAACATTTATAAAGTAGAAAATACATGACGGTATAATTCTGTGGGACATTTAGGCCTCACAAAATATTAGTTAACGAGGGTACATGTCGCCAAGGTGAATAGTAAAGTGTTAGGAATGTGTCTTCATAGAAAAAGATGCTCGATTCACGAGCGTGAAGGAGACGACACACACGGACACTTCCGGTTGTCCTTTCAAAAGAAAGAAAGAAAGAAAGAAAGAAAGAAAGAAAGAAAGAAAGAAAGAAAGAAAGAAAGAAAGAAAGAAAGA
>JAQQZY010000013.1:7660620-7676256 GCA_030068375.1 Ostorhinchus rueppellii
TTTTCTGATTCATCTTATTAAACTATGTAAGATTTAGCACATTTAATGTCTGAAGCAGATATTTTCTAAGAAATTATAGAGCAGTGTAATCCAAGGCATAATCACTTCTAAAAATCTGATCTTTCTCTTGTTTTAATGTGAAAAAAGTAAAATTACATTATGAAAATGAACAACCATATACAGCTTGAGATTTATTAATACAAATAAGACCAATTTCAACAATATTAATCCTCATCTTATTTGCACAACTTGTAGATCACAAATGTACAAAACCTTTATTAACATGAATATAGAGTTAAAATTGCACTTATTTTTCTTTGGATGTTTCAGGTTTTTCATGTTCGTTCATTTTATTCACATTTTATTGTGAAAAGATAGTTTCTAAATAAAAATATTTCCATAACATAATTAAATTTTTTTCACATTAAACCAAGAACAAAATGTGGAGTTGTCATTATTTATTATCATATCGGGCTGAATGTGGCTTGTCAAGTTAAATGACTTTGACAATGTTTTGCACTGAAAGGGCGGATTGGACCATGTGGCAGGCCGGTTTTGGCCCACAGGCTGCAGGTTTGACACCATTGTTCGATAGTACATCAATCAAGGCTGAAGTATTGAGCATTAAGTATTACATAAGTGGAAAGGAACTGGAAAAACACTTTACTATTGTATATATTTGTATGTATCTTGAATATTTACTTTTCCAAGACTTTCTCATTCAACTCCCTACATTTTAACAATTATCTATTTATTCTGCTCAATTATTTTTCAGAAAAATTATATGAGGTTGAGTTCGCTTTACACTGAAAAAAGCTGTTGAAATGTCTACTACTTTCACTTTTATCTGAACAATAAATTAATGCAGCTTCCTTTGCTTTTGTTTTGTGCAAGTGTTTGGTCTCGAGTGGAAAATGTGTCTGCTTCTGCCATCTCTGGTCATTTGTGGTTCGACTCAAAGACAAACCATAATATTTCTTTGTTGTACAGCTAATCTGTCTGCAGAGTTTCCACAGCTGGTGAAGAGGTATTCAAAAGCTGGAGCCGCTTCAGATAATCTAATGGAAAGACAACAGTGTGGGAGTTTTTGTAGGAATAAGGATGAAAGTGTGTGTCCTGTGTTTTCACATTGAGGTACTGAAACGTGGCAGCCTCATGGAGTTGAACATTAACCACCAGTGGAAAGAATCCCAAAATATCCTGCTGACTAGACACGCTCCGAGTTTGTTTTACTGAATAACGATACTGAAATTAAACATCTGGTTTTATGCAAGTAATAAAAGGCTAGTGTACATGTAATAAACAGTAGTGAGGTACTTTTAAATCCTGATAAGGCAGATAAGAGTGAACGCATGAGGAAAAAAAACAATACAAATGATCACCATAAAATCATAAAACTGCTTCCATATTTTACAGTGTTTCATAAAATCTGGACTAAGTGACCTGCAGAGGCACAAAAATTAATCCTGCTGACTGGAAGGGCCTCTATAGTTTGCTGATGTTTTATTTCGTGAAGTTAAAAACACGCTTTAGTGAAAGTAAAAAAGCAAATTGTACGTGCAGTAAAAGATAGTGTTACTTGTACTTTGATAAGTGAAGGCAGATAAGGTTTAAAGGGTAAACAACATGACTCAACAATATGGCACTATACGCTTAATAGACACTGTAATATACAAGAGTTAGTGTAATATTTATGTTTATATGACTTCGCTGTGTAAGAGGACTTTTTATAGATTAGTTGAATTTTTATTGCACAACCATGTGAACAGTTCTTGCATTTCGTCGTTCATCCCATGAGCAGGTGACAGAAAAATACTGAATCAGATAAACAGAGAAAATTTTGTAAACTTGAACTGTAGCACAAATAAAAGGATGCTGGTTGGCAGAGACACTCTTTTGGCAACACTGTGCCACCTCCTAAGAAGAAGCCATGACATACAGAGTAGCAAAAACAACAGTATTCAACACTCAGCGATATTCCCCTTGGTGTCGTTGCCAGTTTCTTTATATCTTTGCCAGTTCGATGTCAACAATAGTCTTTTTTGTTCTATTGTTTTGGCCTCGGGCTGTTTATGTTTGAGCTTAAATTCATTGTGCGACTAAATCCCTGTGGAAGTGTTTATGTTTTTGCTCATATCTCAGATTAAAGGTGTTGCTTGATGCTGAAAAACACATGCTACGCCCAAGCTCAACCCCGAAGATTTAACACTTGTGCAAAACAGATAAATAGGCATCGGCCAAATGGCACTAGGGTCACACACACAGACATCAACAAGAACAATAATGACAACAATTTGTGTTGTTAAAGAGGGGGGATTACCTTTAATCTGCAGTATCTATGCGTCTGTTTAAAGGGGGGTTCATTATTAAGGAATTAAAGCAGGGTCTCTATACAATGTAATTCACACTGACACCTTAAAGTTCGAGTATAATCTGCTTTGTGAGAGATTATAAAACCCAATCCTGGTGTGTGTTGAGGTGGGGGTCGAGAATGATTTATCTCACACCCGCATGACTACTGATTGCAAAGATCACAGGGAGACTTACCAATATAATTACCGAGATGAGCTGATGAACAGATGTCTCCCGGCTTCCTGTTTACATCCTGTCAGCTGACGGGCTCTTCACGGCCCGACACATTCACTCAAAACAAACACCCCTGATTTTGTTTGTCTCTAATTGTGATCTATGCAAAGACAAAAACAGAACTCGGTTATCAAAATCATGTTGAGAGAGAGAGAGAGAGAGAGAGTGGATGTTGTGCAGGGATGGAGAGTGAGCTTCAACTACCAGACGATGGCAGCATTTCTACAGCTGACTGTGGAGTTGAGCCTCTGATGCATTTGTTATGGTCATCCCCCTCTGTGAGATGACTGTTTTTCATTCAGCATGAACATTTTGGTAAATACGCAGCAAAGTGCAGAATAAGCAAGCCTGAACACCACCTCACTGATGAAAACAAGGATACCTCTGTTCAGCTGTTTTCCAACGAAGACTACAGAGCAGCGATAATTATTCCCAAATGTAGACCTTGTGTGAGATATTAAATGGGAGTAAAAAGGGTGAGGTATTGAAATAGGAAACGAAAGATTCCAGTTCAAGAGGAATACCCACAGATTTAAAAATAGGCCACAACAGTTCTTATATAACAAGTGGGACGTCAGGGTTGTTTACACTGCTCCTGCCTGATAAATGAATGCTGAGAACCCAGCATTATGTTGCACATTTTAAATCCTCATTAATCCAAATGCGCTCAATTGGCTTGTCGGTCATGAAGGAAAAACAAAGATGCATGTGAAACGTTTGTTCTTTTGCTGCAGAGGCAGGTTTAAAAACGACCCTCACGTGTCCGCCCTGCATCATACATTGTCTTTACAGTGAAATGCAGGCATATTGTCGTCTTTCTATTGAGTTTTGACCATTTCTGTTTGTGTATGAAGGAGCTGGTGAAAAGGGGAGGCGGGGTTTGCTTGTCGTAAATGCTGGGATCAGCCAATGAGCGGCCCCGGTGATGGATGACTGACAGGCACGGCCCCTGCAGGACGCCCCGCCCCCATATGACTCTGTGTTTTAGTCTGTTTTTAGAGCAGCGACGGCGTCACATGTTGTTTTTCTCCAGGATCAGATCAGTCCCTGGTTTGGTCCGACTGCACTGTTGCTTCTGCCGGAGCGGACAGCGGATCCAGCTATCGGTGTCCGCTATGGATTAAATTCAACACAGGTTATCTTTAAAGTTTTTCTTTGCTGCAAGTTACCGAAAAAAAACAAAACAAAACACGACTGTGCTTATCCGGGACTTATCAAGAGAAATCGAAAGAAATGGCAAGTCCTCCGGTGACTGGAGGACACCTGTTATCTAATGGGACGAACGGTGTGAAGAAGTGCGGGTACCTGAGGAAGCAGAAACACGGACACAGGCGGTACTTCGTGCTCCGAGAGGCTACGGATCGCAGCCATGCTCGGCTGGAGTATTATGAAAGCGAGAAGAAATGGAGAAACAAGTCCGCTGCAAAACGGGTCATAACTTTAGACTCCTGCCTGTGCGTAAACAAACGGGCCGATGCCAAACACAAGCACCTCATCGCCCTCTACACCAAGGACGAGTACTTCGCTGTGGCTGCAGACAACGAGCAGGAGCAGGAGAGCTGGTACATGGTTCTGACTGAATTAATAGCAGAGGGGAAAGTGTACGACAGCCCCGCGTCCACCTCCTCCTTAGTAGGTTTTGAGGAGGCCAGCTACGGACTCATTGCACCCGCTACTGCTGCCTATAAGGAGGTTTGGCAGGTCAACTTGAAATCCAGAGGCCTGGGTCAGATCAAGAACCTCATTGGGGTGTACAGGCTGTGTTTGTCCAGCCGCACCATCAGTTTTGTCAAACTCAACTCAGAGACTGCTGCTGTCAGTTTACAGCTCATGAACATCAGGAGATGTGGCCACTCTGATAACTTTTTCTTCATCGAGGTGGGCCGGTCAGCGGTCACTGGACCTGGGGAATTCTGGATGCAGGCAGAAGACTCAGTGGTGGCACAAAACATCCACGAGACCATCCTGGAAGCCATGAAGGCCATGAAGGAGCTGTCTGAGTTCAGGCCACGGAGTAAAAGCCAGTCTGCCAGCACAAACCCCATCTCTGTACCCACACGACGGAACCTCAACAACCTCCCCCCCAGTCAGACGGGCCTGGTGAGGAGATCCAGAACAGACAGCATGGCAGCCATGTCCCCAGGGAGGAAGTTCACATCCTGTCGGATAAGAACAGCCAGTGAGGGAGATGGAAGTGTGACCCGGCCTGTATCCATGTCCATATCTGTAAGTGGAAGTCCCACCAGTCCAAACTCTGGAAATCACCTCAGCAGGTCCCACACCCTCAGCAGTGGGCGCACATGCAGGATGTTGGAGTCCTCCTCAAACCTCCATCACAGCCGCTCCATGCCAGTGTCCAACTCCCCTCCAGCTGCCTCCAGCCCCATCAGTATGTCTCCCAGAGGGGGGGCAGGTATCTCCACTCCTGACAAATCCAGGCGACCCTTCAGCTGCAGCGCCTCCATCTCTGGTTCTCTCAGTGACACTGGTTTCATGCTGTGTGATGACTATAGTTCCAGTCCAGGTGACCCCAAGTTCCTCCCCCTGATGCGCTCCGACACCCCTGACTCCCTGTCCAGCACACCTCCATCTCGTGATGTCAGCGACCCCTGTGGCTACATGATAATGGAGGGGGCAAATGGTACGAAAGCAGGAAGTGAGGGTCTGGCGTTTGATAAAGCCTACAGGAAGCGAACCCACTCTCTCACAACGCCACGCCAACAGAGAGTGGTGGCACCGCTGTCCTCAGCCTCCCTGGATGAGCACACACTCATGAGGATGGCCCACAGACAGAACTCTCACTCTGCTTCACCCAAAGTGTGTTACCCAGAGGATTATGGAGATATTGAAATTGGTTCATCACAAAGCTCCAGTAGTAACTTGGGAGATGATGGCTACATGCCCATGACGCCAGGTGTAGCACCGCAGTCTGGCAAGGTAGACAACTATGTGCCCATGAGCCCCATGTGTGTCTCAGCGCCCAAGCAGATTGTGAACCCAAGGGTGCATCCTCAGGCAACCACCAACGGGGGCTACAAGACCAACTCCCCCTGCAGCAGCTCCCTGGAAGATAATGGCTACATGAGAATGTGGTGTGGCTCCAAATCCTCCATTGAGAGTCCAGACAGACATGGTGAATACATGAACATGTCACCTGGAAACCCCCCTCCACTCCAGACCCCCCCAGACTACTACATGGGCCTTATGGCTGGTGAGCCAGCATCAGTCAGACCAGCTTACCATGCCGGCTCCCTCACGCTCCCTGCTAAACTTCAGACCTCCAAGAATGAAGATAACAACCAGTACGTATTGATGAGCCCTCAGAGTTTGAGGCAGAGAGCTGGGGAGTCAGACTACTACTCTGTGATGCAGCCCAGCGCAGCTCAGGCATCACCACTGAGCCCCTCAGTGCCCTCTCCAATTCGACATGGCCGTGCTGACAGCCTTCCATACCGAGGGAGGCTGGGCAGACCAAACCGGCTTTCCCTGGACACCCTGAGGACCCTGCCCAGCATGAATGAGCACCCCCTGCCTGGAGAGCCTCGCAGCCCTGGTGAATACATTAACATTGACTTTAGTGGCACCAGATTCTCCCCAACCTCTATCATGTCTACGGAGAGCCAGTCTTCTTCTCTGGGTTCTAGTGGTGGGGGTGCCAGGGGTTCCTCTCTGACAGACTACATTAACCTGGAGCTGGGCTCACACTCATCCAAAGAGGCTGACACTCCCGCTGAGCGCCTGGATTCACTCCCAGAGTTGTCTATGTGCCCCTGCTCAGAGGATGGACTGTATCTGGATGGTGAGAAAAGGTCTCAGGGCAGCAGTGATGAGGTGAAAAATGACTACACTGAGATGACATTTGGGATGACCAGCTCACCACCACAGCTTGTTCCTCAGAACTCTACAAGGTATGTGTATCTGTATATTATTATTATTATTATTATTATCAGCTTGTATGTCTAATTGTTCCCAGCCAAGTATGACTGAATTTCCTAATAGCTGTTGGCAGTTGGCTTTGCAATGAAATAGCAGTTTCGATACTCCTCATACAGATGCAAATGCAGTTTTTCTTCTTGAATTCTCACCAGTATCAGTGTGAATCCATTTCCTTTCAATTCCAATGATTAGGGCTGTTAAAAAAAAAAGAAAATCGTTTTTAAGAAAGATGAAATGTGTTTTATGCAACAGAGGCTTTGAGTCAGCATTAATTAAACTTCAATAATTAAGTAGTCACATTTTTAGTAGGTTGTTTTTTCTTCAGAAGGTTTTTTTTTTTAAGGATTACTTTTTCTTCAGCAGCCAGAGCAGCAGGGAGAGACTGCTTTCTCTGGATGACCCTGGAGTCCCAGAGGGTATCGGGGTCTTTCTTCTTGGTACAACGTCGTCCCCTACCGTGGACCCCGACTGCACCGCCAAGGTGATCCGGGCCAATCCACAGGGACGTCGGCGCCACAGCTCTGAAACATTCTCCTCTACAGCCACTGTGACCCCTGTTTTCCCCTCGTTTGCCTGTGGTGACCTGGTCAAGAGACACAGCTCGGTGGAGAACATCTCGTCCCGGAGCAGCGAGGGTTCAGATGAAGAGTACGGCAGCCCCGTGAACAAGCAGACAACGGGCGGCTACCAGAACGGACTGAACTACATTGCCTTGAACCTTGATGTGGAGAAATGTGAAGACCTGGTTGGCTTCAAACCTGCCAGCAGCTGCAAAGGGGTCATCAATGGATTACACAGCTCACCATATGTGTGCTTGGGCTTCAAGGAGGCTGCAACCACTGCTAAAGGTGAGTGGAGCTGATTTCAGATGCATAACTTGTAAATAAATAATCCAGTGTGAACAACTGAAAGTGTGAAATGGAGCAGTAAAATCCATTAAAAAAAAACAAAAAAAAAAACAAGTGGGGGGGGGATGAAAAAAGGGGGAAACCTCTTAAATAGTAGCAGATGCCCATTTCATTCAGGATGTTCCTTTTGTATGTGCAACAGTTAAACAGAAAAGACAAAAACAACACACTGTTTTCCCATGATTCAAAGTCAACCGTTTGCAGTTGATCTCAAAGTACAGAGGTAGGTGGTGCTGATGTTGCTTTCAAGTGCTCCACTTTAGCTCGTACGTCACAGTTGGCTTTGCCACCGTGTTTTGTAACCACAAACTGTCACATTTACGCACATTGCTGGTTCTCCTTGTTGTCCCTAAAAGAAGAGGACGTTATATCTAATGCGAGCTGGAACCATTCTCTTCCCATATTCTGGCAGCTTGTACTTGATATTTTGTAATCCCAGTGTTTCCCACAATGTGTGAACGCAGCATGAAGGCTGCTGTGAAACGTGACCAGGCTGAGAGCTCTGAAGTAAACAAGCACCATGACAGAGCAGGACGCCTCGCTGCTTCTGTTGTGGGCTGCACATATGAAAATAGACCAGTTTTCCACCTACGCTTGTTATGAATGAAAGATTTCTTATACAAAATAATATTTGAGAGACTGGAGATTCATTATAAACCACCAACTACTAAATGTACAGACATTATGTAATTGAAGGGAATAAAACCTGCTTATTAAATCTATTTACTTGGTTTGTTAAGGCTTGGTTTCAGGATTATGTTGTTTTTAATGCGAAAGGAATGCCTTATGGTTGAGGTGGTCACATTTAGCCGTGGGCATTTCCGGCTGTTGTTTTTCGGTTGGGTAGGCATTAGGATGTGTTCCACATCAATGTGACCTCTATAGACCCTGTGTTCCCACCACCCCATGATCAATACCGTGTCCCAGAATATCCTAATAAACAAAATAAAGCTGTGCAGTTGCCGGTATGGAATAGCAGACAGTGTAAACAAAGTGCCCAGGAATGGAACAATGTTGACATTAAAGCTATGTTTGACCCTTTGTCCCTACGCTGTTTATTGGACACGGTCGGCTAACATGTGTTTGCGAGCACATAGGAGGAGTTTTTGCACATTGACATGTGAGGCCCCGCACAAGTGGGTATGTGTTTGTGTCCTTGTACTGTAGGCAGCGCGGGGAAAACAACAAAGTAGGCGAGTTGCTATGTGGCCATCAGGTAACTGGATGTCACGGTCTGCATTCCTGGCAGAGTGGGCTTGAAAAGTTGCTGTGAGAGGGGCCTGTTTTTGTCCTAGGCTGCAGGCCATTTGAATGGAAAGTGGTTGTTTTTCACTGCCCTTTCTCCCCATTTAAGCCCAAGAGAGAGATAAAGCTATGTGTCAAACATATCCTTTACACCTATTATTACCCTGATGAAGTTACAGATCCTGTGGGAATACAATGCTCATACTTGAAGAAACCCTCAAAATGTAGAAAATATAAAAAACCAAATTAGCCTTGATTTATGTTTACACTCTGTGACATACCTAATTTTGATTATATTATTATTTTTTCTTGTTAAATAAGCAGTCATGGGTAAAATAATGATGGGTATGAAATGCTAATGTCCTCAAAACAGTCAACTGACTCTTAATAACATGTGCTTGAGTGTTTGTTTTTATCTGTGCTGCGCTGGTTACACGTGTTTTGTGCTCATGTTTTGATGGAGTACGCATATTCTTATGATGCTAATAAAGTTTGCTGAGTGTAATTGAGAAGAGAGGGAGGGGAAAACAAGTCAAGCACATACATGTGGACTCTAGCACGTACACACTCCGCCGTGTTTTTTTTCTTTCTCTCAGGGATCTTTTTTTCTTCCAGTGGTGAACACTGCGTCCATGAACACTTGGCAGAAACATGCTCAGAGAGACGTCTTGTTTTGTTTTCCAGGGTGCTCAGCCCACTGTTTGTGGGAGAGCAAATGAATGCGTGCATAATAGGGCAGGATGGCACGTGCACTCCGCTGCCCTTCTGCCTCATTAAGCTGTTCACTTAGCAGAAGTAAGACAAGCGGAGAGGGGGAGATGGAGCACAGCCTTGTATGCTCAGTTGAAAGAGGAGAGGAGGGGCCACAGTCAGGGCTTTTTAAAGCAACAAACAAACTCAGTGGTGAGGCCCCTCTTTGCCCAGGTGCATTCTGGGAGCGCTGGACACCCCGACTGCAGAGCTGATCACTTGTTTACGGAACACTCATTCCCACCAGGTGTGTGGTGAAGCGGGGTGAAGGGGGTCAAAGTGTGTTTTTGGCGCTTGGCTTGAATTCAGTAGACCATGTGCCATCCTGACCTAGAAGTCTGCAGGTTTGGACTGTGGCGAAACACCTCAGCGGAACCCAAACTTGCCAGTCATCAGTGTAACTTCTTGACTTTTTTTGATAGCTGCGTACAAATTTGGCGCTCTTATTACAGTCAGTTTTGATGCTTCAGTGCTCAGAATGAGACTCACGGGTTTGTTTACTTCTTGTTTTGCCAGCAAGCCAGCCCATGTGACCTGGAGGTGATGTTTACCTCTGTCCGTCTCCTCTCACAGCCTTGGCTAGTCACAGCTCAGCCAGGTGGATGTTCTGTACCAGACCCAGATTAGCAAAGTCAGCCGTCTCCATTTCCACCTCCTAATACTTTTATCTGATGGTGACTACCGCCTCCTGCTTCCTCTGTGACAATTCAAGACACTTGATTAGCACAGGGAGATGATTCCTATTAGAGCAGTTGGTCATCGAGTCACTCTTTAATTCACTTTCTTTTATTACGAGAGCCGTTTGCTACTTAAGTAGGACTATTTATGTATTTCACAGAATAAATCCGACTTAAAAATGTCATTAATCAAGTTGTTGGTGATTCTCAAGTAGGACTATGCAAAATAAATGCACCAGGATACCACTTTAAATTTATTCATTTACCACTGCACTGCAGAAACGGCTATATCATTTAAAGTCGCAGCAAATTATATCGTATTTTATGCTTGAAACTTGCAGAGAGGATAGAAAGTGGGAAGCTTGATGGAATAACTATATTTATTTTACATCAATTTATGCTATTTATTTTAATTAACTGATTTAACTCTTCAATTATTGAATGAAAATGGATTCCTTCATTATTCATCATTATCGTATATACCTTATTAAATAAACTTTCTTTTTCAAAGCATTATGTACATGTTTTTTGGACATATTCTCTTTATAATTGTAGAATAAGTTAACCTACAAAGGCTTAGGCATGCAAAAAAGTAAAACCATGAAATTAGAATTACGTGAGAATTTTTCAGGAAAAAGTGCACGTCAGACAGAAACACCTTTTTTAGAGTTTTTCATCATCACGTCTGAGTTTAAAACACTTATTATTAGGGATGTTATCATGTGTTATTAGTAACAGTATTTGCAGGGTACAGCCTTTCATCATTTCTAAAGTAACCTCCCTTTCACTGCATCCAACCGATTCATTAACTGGTCCAGAATTCTGCTTTTGTACAAGAAATGAAGTGTAGCCGGTGGAGAATAGGGGCTGAAAAGGGGGTTAGAGGGCTCCAAAAGTGAAGAAGCCCTGCTGTGAGTCTCTCCTGAGTGCTAGTGGCAGATGGTCACTCTCCGGAGGGTGTGTGCGTGTATTTGAAGGAAAGAGGGTAGAAAGGGGAGTGAAACACCTGCCACTCTGCCTCATCTTTACACGCACACAAACACTCATTACAAAGATTGCACACAGTAGCACGTAAGCATGTACATGCTGCTATACGTTTCCCTCCTCGCACACGCTCACATCCATACACATTCCTATTTACTAACTATCCCTCAGCTAAAGACGGCCCACCATCTGCCGCACCCACAGGCTGCAGAGAACATGACCATCAGCATCGTGCGTGTGTGTGCGCATAATTCGTTGGCCAGATTAGAGGCATTTGTGTCCATCTCAAATCCTACTTCCTCTAAACGTCATTCAGTCAGTAGTATCACTAATGATGTCATTCCTAGATGCGGTGTTATTGGTCATGTTAGTGGGTAGATTCAAAAGCGCCCAGTGACTGCGAGTGCGCGTTACATATATGAATCTATGTGGGTGACGTGTGCTCTTCCAGGCAGAGGAGTTCTAGTTGCACAGCCATGCATTTCTAACTTGCCCTGAGTAGTGCTGAGCATGCTCAGTAGATGCGGCTGTCATAACAAGGTGTATGTTGACACAGAAAGGGAATCGGAGAAGAGGTCACTTTTCAGACCCAAACTTAAAACACACGCTTTGGAATGTGGCACTGAATCCACATACTTTGGTTTTCCATCATCAATCACTCCTCATTTTGTGTTCTCTTTTTCCTGTTTTCTGCTTAATTTTAAACCACATCTGCTTTGATACTTTTTCCACATGCTTGAACGGGTAGTACACACGTCATTATCATGGTGTTTTTTTCTTTTTTTACTCTGTTGTTGGGAGATAATGAGAGATTATCAACAATATACAACAAAAACAAGCCCTAAAGAGAACAAAGTCTATCCCAGTAATCATAATTATCGCAATATATTGTGGTAGTTACTGTTCTATCACCCTGCCCTTATCTGTTTTTTATTTTCTGAATTTTATAAGTTGGCAGGTTTATATAATACGAGTTGACATGATTTATTTTCCGTTTTTCTTTACGTAATTTCTGAGAGACACCCATGTCCAACACATTCCATTGCAAAACAGCTGTAAAGTACATATTTGTCGCCAACATTTATTTTCAATTTGAATGTTTTGCATAAAGAATCAACAACAGTGTTTTTTGAGAGAGAGAGAGAAATGCTGAATAAATGCATTGTGAAACTCAGAGTTAATCGTTTGAATAATCATGATTTCAATATTGACCAGAATAATCGTGATATTGATCAAGGTTTTCAAAAATCCAACATGAGAACCTTTAATATCTTGGTTGGGCTGAACGACAGAATTACTGAAAAGCAAAATCTGTACAATAAGTATAAAGATATTAAAACTGAAGAAATCGGAATTAGAGAATAATAAGTTGATTAATTTTTTTGGCAAAAACGTATTGAGAGTTCTGTTTCATGTTATGTAACTGGCATACATTCTCGTTCTATACCTGGAATGATACTGGCCGTGGCTGCTGTAGATGATCTTTACTGATGTTTCAATGGCTGACATCTTTCCCTGAGAGAGGAGTTGAGGTAACATCAGTGGCATTTGAATTTAAGCATCAGCGTGATTGTGTAATCCATCAACAGGCGCAAACACACATCCACACACTCACTGTTCAGGAGTGTGTTTACTTGTCACTGTGCGCACTGTACAATACAATGCAAACAGACAAAGCAGGAAACCCTGAAATGCAGTGTTACTTGATCTATAGAGAAGTAACATGCACACGTAACACCACAGGCTCATGTGTCAGAGTTTCCAGGCAGACGCTGTGCATGTGTGTGTATGTGTGTGTGTGTGTGTGTGTGTCATGGTACACAGAGGAGGAGGAGGGGGGCTAAACTAGGCCGGGATGTTCCAGACAGAAGCGCTAGCTGCTAGATAACTGCGTGGCCAGCGTTCCCCACATTTAGCCAGCCACGGCTCCAGATGAGATTACAGCCTCTGCAGGCGAGATTAGACGGCCAGGGGTAGATCAGTGAGAGCCAGCGGCTACTCAGTGGACAGCAGCTGGGCAATACGTAATGCACAGGGTGGACATTAGAGAGCTGCGGTTCAGTCCACACTTGTCTTTTGTTTTTCATAACCGAGCACAATCCACTTACAAAAACAGCAATCCATATGGAAAATAAATATACTGTACTGTACAGTCGTATTTTTATGACATTCAAGAACAAATGGTCCCTCTTATCTTAGGGTTTGGCAATATTCTCACACTGACCCAACAGTAATATCTGAACAGTTATCAGCTGTTGCTCCACTTTGCCCAAAGAAATTGATATGCAGAAACGAAGGATGTGGATTTTTCTAAATTGTAAATTACATAACCTACACATGCTGTTAAGATTAAGTAACTCAACATCTGTGCTGCTCTCAACAACCCTTCAGTCTGAATATGGTTGTCATTAAAAATGCATTAATAACGACTTGTTAAGATGTAAATATGTGGCTCCAGTGCAGAGTTATTATAGTTTTTAGATTTTCATTTTTATTCATATTTCCTATTTGTGTTAGTGCAGAAGTAGTTCTATTTTATTCTGTAGAACGGACGAGCTCTACTGAAGTGTTAAACATGAAAGAAAAGTTGAAAAATGTTTAAGTGATTGACAATTTAAAAAAAACAAACGGGTATTAAATGTGCCAAATCTAAAAATCACCAACAGTGATTTACATTGGGGAACAATCTAAATGAAGCTGGTTTTAACTGTAGTTGTGTTTGGTTTTAGTTCAAGTTGCATTGCTCTTTTTTATTTTTATTTTATTTTTTGTTGTTTTGTTTTGTTGAAGTCTTAGTTTAGTGTAACCCCGCTCTTGTGGATGTTAAAGGGACAGTATTTTTCTCACGTTTCCCTCCGTTTTATGTCCCATAAAGTGGTAAAATCCTCCCCTATTTGCTGACAGGAGTGACTCCATGTCCTTTTCTTGCTCTTATGGTCATCCCCCTTCCTCCCTGCACCCCCTCCCCACAAATACATGCTGTGGTGCAGCCCTTTCCTCAGCCTTAAGCCCTTCACCACTGGACTCCAGCCTTTCCTGGAAACATCCACCATCCCTCCCACTGAAGTGATTTCAAGTAAATCCTTCCTCCTCACTGCTTGAATCTTTCCACCACCACCACCCCCCCCACACTACCACCTCCACACCGCACGTGATGCAAACACACCTCCATGGAACAACAACAACAAAAAAAGATGCATCACAATACAAAAACCAACCACTTTTATCTCCATTTAAAACAGTCGAGATGCATCATCTGTGTTTGGTGCGAGCTGCCACCGCCGCTTTCTGATCCTCCTCTGCTCGGCGTGTCCATAGCAACACGGCTGCACGACAGGAGACCCCAACCCCCATCACTTTACATATCACATTATGTAATTATAACTGTTGCAGACCGCCTCCCCACTCCCCCCTCGGTCATCCTTTTCAACGCTTCCTGGGCAAAAACGGCTGGTGTGTTGCAATCTGAAAATGACCACCCAATACTGCCCGCCTTGAACCTCCCCCCTCCCCATTTTATAGAAGCAAAGTATGTGTGTGTGTGTGTGTAAAAATTAATTGGGACAAGAGGATATCAGAAAAAATAAGTGTCCTCACCCTGATCTATTGAACTGTGTGCAGAACTTAATGTTCTTGTTATTCAAGTTGTTTTCCCCAGTGTCTCCTTGTTATTGTGGCACAAATGGAGCCTAATCAGAGCCTGTGAATGAGTTCACACTGTACAAATCGCTCACGTCTCCTCTTTGAGAGGTCTGAACTGTTGCCACTAGTGTTGCTTCTCGGGGGAGAAAATAATCAGAAGACAAACTACGGTTTAATTAATGCTCGAAAAACAATCTCTCATTTGTGTCCATTCATCAAAAACTCCTGCCGATCTCAGTGTTAAATTGCTCACTGGCTATTTTTGGAATTCAGTTTGAGACACAATTTTTGTCATTCCAGCTTCTTATATTTGGATGTTTTCGGATTTCTTTCCTCTCCGAGCTTTGGGTAAATAGTCGTGAACATTTCGTGACGCGTCATAAAGCGCACAATGAAATCGATCAGTTGACGTTCATTCATCCCCAGCGTCACATCTAAGGTTCATTCACTTCAGGTAGTATTGGGTTTCAATGATGGAGAACACGTGTACATAACAGTCACAGAATGGGATTTGTCAGGTAAATATTGACCCTCTTTGCATGAATGGAGGGCTCTGAGCTGTTGCTTAAGAGCCACTGGATGTTTACATTTGTATTTCACCTGCTAGAAATTTGCTTTAACTTCCAGTTGGATGCAAATGATGTTAGTTTTCTCTATTAATCTCCTTTTTTTTCTCTTTTGCTCTTTTTTTTTTTTTTTTTTTACAGACTGAAGGACTCATCCCTGTCCTCTGACTTGGCGTCTTCACCGAACTGCTGCTCAAGAGAAAACACATAATAATACAGATCTACTTTGCCCTTCTACTGGGCCCAAAAGACTGTATAGACCCTCAGCAACACACACACACACACACACACACACACACACACACACACACACACACACACACACACACACACACACACACA
>JAQQZY010000013.1:7688700-7700029 GCA_030068375.1 Ostorhinchus rueppellii
ACAGAGCAGACTTAAAGAAACACCAACCCATTTACCAGAGGACAGAAACCCAGAACCAAGAGACATATATGACATATACTGAGTGCATTTAAATAAAAATTTGAATGACAAAAGAATGTTATTACTTAGAAGTTGAATATTATAAGTTAAAATTTTCTGTGTGATTGGTAGTAGAACTCCCAACAGAAATCAGAGGAAATTCATAGCCCAACAAAATACACTGAGTTTCATGTAAGAACAGTGATCTAAGTTTTCTCCTGTTTGTTTTCGTTAAGTGCAGGGGTCTCAAACATGTGGCCCGGGGGCCAAATGCGGCCCGCCAGAAGCTCTAATCCAGCCCGTGTGCAAAAATTACACAGTCAAGGCTGTCAAACTCATTTAAGTTCAGGTTCCACACATGGATAAATATGATCGACAGTAAAATAATAGCATAATAACCTAAAAAAATAAAATGACTCCATATTTTCTTTTTGTTTTGATGTGAAAAAATTATATTTCATTACACCTATTAATAATGACAACTTCAATATTTAGTAAATTTTGAAAATATTTACATTTGTAAACTTCCTGTAACAATAAAATGTGAATAACATGAAATGTCTAAAGAAAATTAAGCACAATTTTAACAATTTTCTGCCTGTTACTAAGTGTTTAGTGTCTTTGTAGATCCAATCCATAATGCACATGTAGAAATGATAAGTTGAGGCAGAATATGGTTAAAATTCCACTTATTTTTCTTATGAAAAATCTTTTTCCCCCCCAGATTATTCCCATCTTTTTTCTATGGACAGCAGGGATAGGAATCGATAAGAATTTAACGATTCCGATTCCATTATTGATTCTGCTTATCGATCCGAGTCTTTATCGATTCTCATTTATTGAGGGAATAAAAGAGTACAAACAGGTATGTTTGCATTACTGGTCTTTTATATTTCCATCTCTACAGAAAAAATATAACATACAGCATGTACAAATAATAAGAACAGATGACGCCGGGCCCGGTTCTATTGCCGCATTTCTGCTATGTGAGCCGGTTCGACCCAGCCCGTCTTCTGTTGTTGTGCACCTCATTACCTTTTCCTTGCCTTTGGAAACTTGTATTTGAGGGGATACGATGTTTGTTGCCTGCACCGGAACCGGAACGAGCCCAGGATGGTGTCCTGCTGCTTGGTAAGCCGCTAAATGCTAAGTAGTGACTCAAACATATTAATTACATGCTGCGTGGACAAACATTGGAGCAGATTGGAGGGATTCCACCCTTTAGAAGAAATGGAAGCTTTGACAGTGTTCAAAGACCTGGGGTCATCTGTTTAGACTGGTTCTGTCTCAACACCATGTTGGCTACGTTCTGACCAAAACAATGCAGTGTACGCGTGACATCGTTGCACAAGTGCAATGAAGGTGGAATCGATAAGCAGAATCATTAAGCAGGCAGGCAATCAATTCCAAGGAATCGAGCTACTGAGAACTGGTTCTTGATTCCCATCCCTAGTATGTCTTTCATAAAAGTAAGTATTTTCATAATTTAAGGGGGTTTTTTGCACTAAAACAAAGACAAAAATTTGGAGCTGTTATTATTTACAGGTTATTCTGCTATTATTTTGCTGGGCCGGCCCACTTGAGATCTGAAGAAAATGAGTTTGAGACCCCTGGTTCAGTGTGTAACGTCAGATTCAATAGGCAGTCATAACTGAAAACTATAAATAACCTGTAAAATGAAAAGGATGCTACTTGTGCTAACAGTTTATTAAACTGAACATCAAGAAATGATTAAAAAAAAAGAATGTTGACAAACTCAGAAAAGCTTAAAATCATGAAATATACAAGCATTTAGTGACAAACATGAGCTGGAGTTACAGAAAACCAATGATTAGCACAACAGTTCTGGTCCACTCATAATTATTTGTACTTGGAAAAAAAAACTAAATGAATGCAGCAAATTTGAAGTTTGTCTAAAAAAGTGATTCTTGTGTATTTAATGTTTTTGTTCTGACGAAGCCCAATGAGCCATGTTTCTCGTCTTACAACCCAAACATGGCATTCCACTTTCCCCTGTGGAGAAAACCACATTGCTGAGCCCTGACAAGCATGTGGAAACGCACTGAAAGCGCTTAACATGCACACGTCAACTGTTATTTCGTTACATATTTTAACACTTTGTTCCTTTTCGCTAATAAACAAAGTGAATCAGTGTTCATGCCGGATTTATGTCAGGGCGCGATACAGTCAGGAATGCCAGCTTTGACGTGACTCAGTCATGAGGATCTGGTCATCCTCGCTCTTGAGGACTGAACGCCGCCGAGGTTAAACCTATAACCCAGCCCTGAATCGTTAATCTGCAGAAGAACGCAGACGGTAAACTTTAAACAGCAATCACTCTTTATGTATATGAACCTGAAGCCCCCGCTGTACTGTACAGAATGTCTGCTATGCGCTGGAGATCACAAACATGTGCGAGGGTCTTATACTGTACGGTGAATGGCTGCTCCTTTGACAGCCTCCTCCACCCGGCGCTCCACTGGACCTCCCTGCCAGCTTGCTGCCATGCTTTACTGTGGCTCTTGAGGGGATTGGGAGTCGCTGGCCCCATTATTTCTCCCTGAATCAGCCTAAGGAGGGTTTCAGCCGAGCTCATTGAACTCCACGCACAGTGGCAGCGGCAGTGGGGCGGAGCTGTGACCCACTTACAGTATCCAGCTCCAATTCTTCGCAGCAGCACGCAGAGCTGACAATACCTCATGAAAACATAACATACTGACATAAATTCAATATACTGACAATTTATAATCTTAAAAAAGTTCAAAGGTCATGTGATCTCTTTGCACCGTTGGTCAGCTTGAACATGAAATATGCTAAAGAGGTTTTGTGCAAGACTTTTTTGTTTTTCTTTGTTTTATTGCAATAAAAACATTAAATTCTGAACATATTTACATTTACAAACTACTACTAACCTTAAAAAAACCAAACAAACAAGAGAAATAAGTGCAATTTTAACAATATTACACCTTAGTTTATTATTTAGATCACAGTGGATCTACAGATACATAGAACATTTAGTGGCAGCCAGAATATTAGTACAATTTCTTCAACTTCTGATATTTCAGCTTATTCACAATTTTTGCAAAAATGCTAGTCTATAAATGGAAATGTTTGTGTGATTTTACTTTTCTTATACTAAAACAGAGAATGTTTTTGTGGTTTTCATTATTTACAGGTTATTATGATAGGATTTTACTGGTCTGACCCACTTTACATTGAATTGACCTAACATGGCTTTAACATCCTTAATATTTTCTACACTTAAGACTTTTTGATGCAAGTTATCACTGTTATGACTGGAATTTAAGATGCATTTTCAGCAGGACATGATTCATACTCCTGTTGGGAATTCATGACAATTTTGCAGGATCGTGGGTGTTGTGTTTTTTTGACTTTCCGTAGAACTTTGATGTCTTTACACCCAAAGTGTGCACCATATTCTTCATTTTCAACTTCCACTAAGTCCAATTCTAGTTGATCTTTATTTTATCATTGTCGGAATCAGTTAACGTAGAGTTTGTGGTGGTTTTTTTTTTTAAATTAGTTGAGTAGTAAAGTTTAGACGGCATTATTTTTTACAGTCTGATAATTGTATTCTGAACACTGCGTTGTTTGTAGCATTAATGATGCTAGGCTAGTTAATTTTTGGTTATTTTAACCCATAAAAATCCAAAAAGCACTTAAACTTTCAATATATTAAAATAATTGGTGTAAAATACAGTCATTATTTTTATCCTGTTTTATAGATACGAGTAAAATACCAATGGAACTTGTCACCTAAGGCGACAGATCTCATGTTAACCCTTTCATGCATGAATTATCAGAGTGTTAATCCAGATTTTTTATTTTCCTCTTTAGGTATGAAAACAAAAACCAAAACAAAGTGATTGAATTTCTTTTGATGAACCTATTTTTCAAGGAGTTGTAAAAATGTCCACTCAGTTGGACACCATGTATTTATTGATATGCTCTATGAAATAAAAACATTTTTAATGCAGCTAATCTGATGTTTTCTTACATTTTTCCCCCATACTTTACTACTAGTCACTCACTTCATGGAGAGAATATGCAAGAAAAACCAACAAAAAATCCCCCCAAAAAACCCAAACTGTCTATAATAAAAAAGTTTGATTTGTATAATTTTTATTTTGTTTTATGTTGTGCTCTATCTTCATATAGTTTTAAACCTTGCATGCCTCTTTACCGCACTTTAAACTTCCCTTGTTGGGCTGCTGTAAATGCTAATTTCTCCTGGAGATCAATAAAATATCCATACAGCCATCTGATTTACACTCATATTTTACTGCAGATCAGGTTTATCAAGAACAGTAAAGTTACAGTAATGGTATGAATGTCAGTGTATTATGGGATGGTACAAAAGTGTCTACTGTGTTGGCTGATATGGAACTAAAACAACAAAACCTTGGAATCTACAAGAGAACAGCCATAGAATAGCTGTCCCCTGTTGTGACCAGTATGGATGAAAGGGTTAAACCTTACACTTCCATGTGCAGAAGACTTTTATTTTGTAGTACTCAAATTGGCGATGTTCACTGAAGCATGAAAACTGATCCAAGACACCGGTGTCCATCAAGGGAGAAGTAGATGGTCAATAAAGACATGTGACCAGATTTTCTAAATGTCTTCACATTTTGGTTTTATGTTGGTTTGTGCTTTAGTCTGTTTATTTCTGATACACCAGAAGCCTTGTACTTTGCATACTGGTCACTACAGTGGACAGTTATTCTACAGCTGTTCTCTTGTATATTCATGTGTCTGGTTGTTTTAGTTTCATATCAGCCAACACATCCACTGCAATTCATACCATTACTGTAATTTTGCTGTTTTTATTAAACCTGATCTTACATGTTTGAGTGTAAGTCAGTTGCTTGTTATGGTTATTCGACTAATTGATTTTTTTTTTTTTTACATATCTCCATGAACTTTACTGTAAAACTTGTGAGGATCCATCACAAAACTTGTATTAGACTGTCTTAAAATATGAGAAAACATCAGGTTAGCAGCATTAAAATGTTGGTAATTTATAGTCAGTAAATACAGGTTTCTTTGCTTCAAAAATGAAATGCATGTTTTCCAGCTTTACGGAAATTTTTATAATTTCATGAAAAATGGCTTCATAAATTTTTTTTTATATCATTAGTATTTTTTTCCATGCGTAAAGAGGACTAAAAACACTCAGGAAAAAAAATCTTAAGGTTCTCATAATTAATGCATGAAAGGCTTAATGGAAGTATCACATACAGATTGAACCGTTCATATACACTATAAGCTTCTATATGCTGGAGTGTTTTTGGATTTGCATATAGACACATATAGTAAAGTGCACATTGAAATGTCATCACTGCAAATTAAGATCAATACTTGCTCATGCAGTGCAAACAGCATCTGCAGCTTTTTGTATGTTTGTACATCCTGGAAAGTGATGATTAGGTGAATTGAACCCGTAACGCTCGGCATAAGCTGCTGTAATAATTTAAACCAGTCACTATCACGTATGTTTGACCCTAGAGCACTATCGCCGGGTGATTTTAACCCAAGCAAATGTATTTACATCAATATGTTGTGTTGTGTTTGAGTGTCAAGGAGTCTGTGCCTTCACCAGGGAAGTCTCACATGTCCAGGAATGGGTGGAGCAAAGACCAGAGCCCTGTTCTGATATCCCTCCTTACCCATAGTACCCTGTCTGGACTTACTAAGTGCATGGATTTCACCAGGTAAGTGTTGTTCTAAATCACATACTTTATGGTGCACTTACCAGAAATTACTATCATGACTGCCGCCATGCCTCGTCGCAGAAGAAGATTTAAACCCTTTGCGCCGGTAAGTGGAGTTAAATTAATTGTACGTCATGTGATTATGAGTATGTAAAACGGCAAAACTTATATTTGTAAGGAGCAGCAGCTGCAGGCGCGAGCCAAGTTGGATCCGCTTCCTCCGGTACGTAGCTAAGATGGTGGTCGTTGAGTGCGAAAAGTGTACCAAGTTCCACACTTCAAGATTTGACCGTTATGAGTGCACCATCCGGGTACTTTACATATTCTTATTTTCACCGCAATTGTAATGTCACCACTCTTCGTACTCAAACTAAGTACGATAAGTACGGAAAGTATGAATATTGGAACACAGGGCAAGTTTTCAATATCCTTTTTTTTTTAGGAATTTTTTTGTTCTCGAATTCCTAATGTTTCAGTAATTTGAGTTTTTTTTTAGAATCCTCCCATGACATTTTTCTTCATTTTGTTTGACATACCACAGTTGAAAATAAGAGAAAACCACTCTAATTCATCACATGTTGTTATATTTACCTCTGCCAAGGAGGTTATGTTTTCATCGACGTTGGTTTGTCTGTCTGTCTGTCTGTTAGCAAGGTAACAAAAAGTCATTGACGGATTTTCATGAAATTTTCACAGATCGTCAGAAATGGGGTATCGTTCAGATGATTAGATTTTGGTGGTGATCCGTACATTCAGCACCATCTAGTGGATGAAAGTACAAACACTGCCTTGGCGGAGGTCTGCACTCTCCCGAGTGCTTCTCTAGTTTGATCTATTTTTATGACAAGTACTTTTTGTTGGGAATATTATAACGGGTAAAAATCACCCGGTGACAGTGATGGTAAGGCTGTGCAGTTAATTGAATTTTGATTTTGTTGTCAAACAATCTCAAAACTCCTATCATCGAGTTGAAACGATTTATTTTCCATTTTTCTTTTCAGTTTCTGAGACGCGCATGTGCAATACACTCCATTCCATTGCAAAACAGCTGTAAAGTACATATTTTTAACCAAAATTTATTTTCAATTTGAATGTTTGCATAAATCAATTTATAAATCAATGTCAGTGTTTTGAGAAAGAGAGAAATGCTGAATAAATGAATTGTGAAACTCAAAATTAATCGTTTGAATAATCGTGATTTCAATATCGACCAAAATAATCGTGATACTGATTTTTTCCATAATCGGGCAGCCCAAAGAGATGGTGTTACTTTTTATAGCGAAAGTGTTCTAGGGTTAAAGAGAGAGTATGAAAACAGACCAGAGCAATCTTTACACTCTATGAGGGTCAAAGGTCAATGAGTCCTGCCGTTTTCAGTGTCTGAACTCTTGCTCCTGTAACTTAATCAGTCAACTCTTCTCAAATTCTATCTGCTTTGCTCAGTATCCGAACACTGGGTATGTTTTGATGTGATCCGTTCTGCTGCAATGATAGCTTTAAAATATGATACTGATTGTTTTTTTTTAATGCCTTAAAAGTCAAACAGGAGGTTTTCCAGAGCTGATGTGGCCTGTGTATGCATGAGAGTTGTGTTTGTGTGTGAATGGAAAGCTCATGTCTCCGCAGCTCTGTGACTCCTGCTTCGTGGCATTCAGAGTGTGAACGACTCCACGTGTTTGGACAGCATATGGAGCCGAGGTCCCGCCCACTGCTCACAAACACTCCTGCTGCTGTTTACCACGCTGGCAGTGGAGTGGAAGACTCCAGCCTGCCGGTCCACATGCCATCTTATCAGCAGACACTCTTGCGTAGCTCGTAAACATGTTTTTGCAAAGGAAATTCGAGAGGAAAACACAGATGTAAAAGAGCCAAATATAAGTCGCTTCATTTCTGTCATGCTGATAATGACTGATATAGTTGCACGAGGAGTATTTATCGCTGCTTGTGTTATTTTCATATTCGGAATCAGCTGATGCAGATCCTGATCTAACTAGCCAATGGGATGGTTTAGTCGAATGCCGTTTCATTTTTAACGCAAAACCAATTTCCAGATCACATCATGATGAAACCTCAGTGGGCAGATGCAAATACTTTAAATGAACCAGGGAATTTCCGAACATATAAAACAGCAAAAATATAGAAATAATATGCTGCACCTGCACTATTTGGATGTATGGCCTTTCCAAATACATCATATACAACATAAAAAAAAAGTGCTTTCTGTGACCTATTTCACGTCTTCTCAGTAGCATTTTACATAAAACTACAAATAGAGCTTATAATGTAACAAACACGACCAGATGAGACAAAAACAAGAAACGTTCTTGCTCTACTGACACAGCACTGCCAAATTCAGCACAGTAAAAATCCCCAATATTGTATGCACATACAGTTGTGCTCATAAGTTTACATACCCTGACTGAATGTGCATGGGATGGCATTGGATGTTCCAACATGACAATGACCCAAAACACAAGGCAAAGTCCACCTGTCATTGGCGACGGCAGAAAAAAGTGAAGGTGAAGGCGTGTCCATCTGAGCCTCCTGACTGTAATGTCACTGAGACACTTTGGGGAGGTGTCAAACATGCAGCTCGTGCAAGAAAACCCCAAATCTTTAAGGAACTGAAGGTGTTTTGACAAAAAGAATGTGCAGATTTAGCATCTGAGAAAATAAAGAGCCTCATCCACAACGAGCACAGAAGACGAGAAGCTGTCATAGATGTTAAAGAGGCCGATACAGAGGATGAAGAACTAGGGGATGGAAACTTTAGATCAGGGTTATTTGGATATTTTCTGTTGTCAGTAGGATTTAAAAACTGCAAACACATATGTTTAATAATAAATGGCTTCACCTACCACTAGCCATAAGTGAAAGAAATGTTTTTGTATTATCATTCATATTCTCTGAAAAATGGCCAAAGAATCACAAATTCTGTGAGGGGATGTAAACATACTAGCACGGCTGTATGTCTTACTTGTATTACTTTTAATCTGAGCACAGCACAAACATGTTTTTTTTTCCTTTTATGTCATTTCGGCCATGTGTTTCAGAGCAAAAACAACAAGACGCAGATTAATGATGTCTAAAGTTGCATAGGATCATGGAAGTTTTTTTCCCTCAAGACTTTAGCTCACAGATGAGGTAATTTGGTGAGGTTTCATTCTGATTAAGTAACTGTAAAAGGACATTGTTGGAAATGTTATAATCGATTACACATGTGCAGGAACAGACTCATTATCAGACCCACTGTTCACATTTTTACGATCATCAGTGTTGTTTATTATCTGATATGGATTGGTCACACTAGAAAAAGCTCAGTCATGATGTAAAACCTTGCAGAGTGAGGTCTTGTTCTGGTGTCACATGGTTTTCTCCTCTACGCACCCTGTTAGGAGACTGGCAGCAGATCCTGTCCCTTTCACTTCACCTAAATGTGATCAGATTATTTTACCCTATAGTCCCCAAAAATATAAGTGGGTCCGATAAAGTGAAAGTGAACATCAACATGATAAAAGTACATTTGTGCGCATTATTTATCAAGTGGGCTAATTTTGTAGCTAAAGAGCTTTACTTAATGGAATTGTTATCCTTTTTAAGATATGACTTGTTGAAAAAAAGTTACAATTTTCTGGACTTTATACGCCATAGCTCAAATTTGACGCAAAAATTATATTAAAAAATGTATTCAATCTGTTGATTATATAGATTGTTAAGTTTCAAGTATTAGATTTACATTATTTTGTGAATATTATTGGTTTGAGTGAACATTTGTGAGTTACTTAACCTTCCTGTTGTCCTCATATTCTGTATACACCCCGTGCCCTCCAGGTCAAAATGACCCATCTTCATGAAATCCCCAATATAAGCAGCTTCATTGAATTTGAAACATCAAATCTTATTTTGCTTGAAGAAACCACAAATCCACAAAGGGCCAGTATTGTTCCATTTGGGTCAGATCAAAGGCAGTGCAGTCACAGAAGACCATCTGTCTTATGTTGTTTTTGTCTGATACTGATTGATCTGAGACAGAACTAAAACATTCTCACATGTCACCAACTATGTGACTGTGATTCCAACTCAATTTGACGGTCGGGTCATTTCGACCTGAAGACGATCTTTGTACCTTTTTTGTACAGCTTACATGGAAATGCGAATAAAGGCTTTTTGTAATTTTGGGGTCAATCTAGGAAAAGTCATCAAATTTCAAGATGAAAAAATATTGTTTAGGGGAATTGTTCTTGGTTTTTAACACAGTGGCGGGTCATTTTGACCCGAGGACAACAGGAGAGTTAAAAGGCCCCGTCTGTGTTATCACAACAACACCAATTTTTAATTTTTAAGTTACTTATAATTCAGATATTTGAGTGAAACTTTCCAAAAGTAATAACCTTTTGATATTTTAGGTGATGTATACACTGGTAAAGAATTGTCCATGTGTTACTATGGCAACCTGTCCGTGTGTTAGCACATTCTCATGTCAATAAAACAGACTTTTCAATATTTTACTCCAAAATTTATTTTCATCATAATTGAAGATATCTAAAACGTTTTGTCTGACTAGAAATGAATGTTTGTCAAGAACTACATGTTTTGAATGTTTACGTATAGTTTAAAAAAATGCATCTGTTCTAAGTTCACGTCACCAAGCAGTAATTTGACCTTTTTTCCCTAAAAATTTTATCTTCCTACATTTTATTACTCAAATATGTGTAATACATGCATGTAAGTTACTCTGCTTACATAACAGATGCTGTTAAACACAAAATGTGTCCATGTGTTCCTGCTTTATCTGACCCAGGTATGACCTGTTCACAGGGAACATGTCTTCAGAATGTTCTAACAATGAAGTGGTATTTTCCAGACAAACAGATGAAGACAAGATTGACTTCCAGGTTTGTCTATCTGATCTGGCAACACAGACCTCTTCTGGAGCAGCTACACAAATTTAGTCTCTATTCTTATTTGCAGTAAAACATGATCATGCTTTATTGTTACATTTGCACCTTATAAATGTAAATCCACCTGTCAAACACACTCCATCCTTCTGTCTGTCCCACTTAGGAAATAGGAAGGGACTCATTTCATGGTGCATGGAGTTGATGATGACTTTTGAGATTGAGTATCAGGTATCAAAATCAATATAGTGCCCAAGTCCTGCCCCCTCTGGTGTGACCAATAGGACCTCACTTCAGAAAAAACATGAATGATGAGAAACAAAGGTGTGATCACATTTGATTTATGCCACCATTTACACACATTTATTAATATAAATGATAATTTTATGAGCCAATAAAATAATAAATAAGTCAAATAAGTAAAAATAAGTGATCGAGCTTTACGGTAAAGATACTCTTGTGTTAAATAGTTCAGTGGTTTGCATCTCATCTCGAATGCAACCAATGTCAAAATGGCCACTGCCTTGGCATATTTTTACCTCAATCTTCAAGAGAAGTATAAGAAGAGACTGGAGATCAGGCAGGGTCCCCCCAGGATTGTTAAACCTAAATTTAAGACTTTTAAGACCTTTTTTAATGCCATTTCAATTAAAATTT
>JAQQZY010000013.1:7700129-7715899 GCA_030068375.1 Ostorhinchus rueppellii
GCTCTACATAAACTGTAAATGCTCTGCTTGGGTCTGAATTCTTCATTAATTCAACTCCACAGGTCCATCTTCAACTCCATTTCTGAGTAATGACACAGGAAAAGTAATTTTGAGCGCTGGCCCTTTAAACGCAAATGAGCCACTTCAGGCCCCGCCCCCTCCAGGTTTTTAGTTGCACTGCTCTGTCCCGTTCAACCAACAACTGAACATTTTCGGCAATCTGCTCCAAGTTTGGACATATTTTCAGTTTTTGCTCCAATTGCTGCTGCGGATAAACAATATGTTGTACTCTGAGAAACATTCGTCAGAAGTCTTGACCTTATATGTGCAAATGTCATGATGAAACTAATTATAAAACACAGCAAATTCAGCAGGAATTAAAACAGACTGTAGAAATCCACTGGATTTTTGCCTAAATTAATATCAAGATAGCTTTGCAACACCTGGAGGGTTCAAATTCAAACTTTTTGATCTATTAGGGTTCAAATACACAAATAAATAAATGAACCAAAGACTAATAAAAGTGGGTTTAGCTAAATAAGTTAAAAAAAATTTAATTGAAATAAATGATGGAATAATTCAATAGGAATCAAAAACGTACTTGTCTCTCCCGATTTTCTTCCGCACACAACTGGAAAGAGCAGGATTATGGCATCGATGTAATAAAGTGATTCCTGTTCTTAATAAATATCAGTTTTTGTAAAGCTCAGTCTACACACTTTACACCTACATGGAATGTTTGGAAGATTTCTCTCAATTCTCAATGATGTTAAAGTTTTGACTGGTTCCTTTATGTCAGAGTGAAGAATGACCAAGTACCAAAACACTGGCTGTTTACACTAGAAACAGAAAAGAAGAATAACCCTTATTTACTCGTACTTCCTCCAGTTCAATGCGAGTTCAGTGTGAGAATTGCAAAAAAAAAAACAAAAAACAAAAACTGGTGAAGTACTACTGAATTCCACATTTTTGGCCATCACTAAGGCATTTGTGCTGGAGTTATTGTAAAAGTTGACACTGAATTCTGATCTCAAAGTGCACGTCAACAAAATTTCTAACATAGATCTCTTTTAAAGACAGATGTGAGAGATAAAAGGTTTGAAGTGTGTGTTTTTCAGTAGCTCCAGCATATTTCCAATTGGCTCCCTATGTTGCAACCCCATGATTCTATGTACAAGTTCTTACAGTGGGTTGAGAAGAACAAAACATGCTCGGGACCCTCTGACTGAAGCGCACCGACCTTATTCATTGCAGGCCTTGGGCCAAACGTGGTCTCACGAACACTTACAAAAGGCTTATATGCAAATCTAGACACACCCTGTTGTACAAATACGGTTTCACAACCTTTAAATACATTCAAGGATGAGGTGACAAGAATTTGAAGTTTCTCCCTCAGGCTTTTCAAAGGTTAAATCTCTCATCAGCTATTTGTTGTGGGGTATTAAAACGTGACTTTGATCTCTCAAAAACGTGTATCCAAATTAACATTAAAATCATTCAGCATTCTATTGTGAATTACCTTTATATTTTTCTTCTTTTTTTGTTTTTATTGGAATAGGAACAAGATATCTCAGCATTAACATTCAAACCTATCATATCTATGACAGTCCCTTTTGAATTTCTTCTTACATACAAAATTGTCAAACAGAGAAACAAAAAACAAACAAACAAACAAACAACAAACAAACAAACAAACAAACAAACCCAAACTTATGAACTGAGTAGTTCAAGTTTTGGCATTTCTCACTTTTAAAAAAAAAAGGGCCAATCACAGCTCTAATTACCTCTGGGTTCTTAAGACATGACACATGTTTATGCAAATCTAAAAACATAAGCAAAGAATAACAACAGGGAAAGTATAAAAAAAAAATCTTTAGAGGACTGATACAAATATGTTTATATGGTAAAACTGATCCCTCTGGATTCTGATAGAGGAAGTACATTTTTCCATTTTAAAAATTTGCGGGACGGTCTCATACCGATCTTCTAATGTCGGAGTTGGCTTTAACCACTTTCTTGTAACCTGTATATTTTTCGAATGATAAAACATTTATTATGTTGCTGCTTTTATTGCTTAGTGATTTCATACAAATTTTAACCATTACATTTACAGTATTTTCCCAAGACTTTAAGCCAAATTGATTTTTTTTGGTTAATATTTTTATTGAAAAGTATGGCACAAGAAAGACAGACTTAAGAGTTCAGGCAGTACAAAATCCAATAGAAAAATACAAGTCACTGCCCTGTCACAAAAAAGAAAACTAATTCAGAGCCACACTTGGCATTCAAGCCAAATTGATTTAATAATGATTTAAAAAAAAAAAAAAAAATACAAATCTGGGGGCTCCTATGGCCCGTAGGTAGGGGACTTGGCTGGCTGGCCTTTGCTGAGCCAGCGTAACTGCTTTGGACCTTGGTGTCCACCACATTTGCATGTTGGGTCAGGGTTTACCAGCTCCTGTCAGGTCCCATTACTGAGAAGTGATGGGACCCGGCAGCATGTGCTGAATCATTCTCTGGATTTTACGCTCTACTCACGCACTCTGTACATTCTTCCCTCACTCATGTCTTCTGGTGACGTACTCTAAATTATCAAGACCTCCACAATTCAGGTGCCGAATGCTGTGCTTCTTGTTTTGTATGTTTTCGGTGCTGTTTTGGAAGTGGTGTCTGTGAACGTCTGAAAAACAGTGTGGTCATTAGAGAATATATTGTAATGTGTTAATATCATGATTTTACTTTTTTTTTAAAATTATTTTTAATTTGTGTTTTAAAAATGAGATATTGCCTCATGTACGTTTTGAAAGGGAATATTCCTTTATGCAAGACTGTTTTGCAAGGTCATGACAAGAGGATTCTGGGAAGAGCGCAAGAGGAGATGCACAGCAGTTATGGACGCTTTGATTTTGAAGAAAAAGACGGGACTCTGCATTCGGTTTATGGTGCAAACTTTGTCATGGTGTTTTGGGATTTTATGTTGGAATTTGAAGGTGAGTAAAAATGAAGTTTCATAAAACATCTGTATGAAATGTGGCCAATTAAACCAATGCAGCTACAATGTTGGTTGTTGCTGAGAATAACAGTCTTTATCACTCCTGCATCCAAAACAGCACTACTCTTCTGTTCGTCAGTCACTTTCGTCAGTTTCTCATATTTTGAAAACGGAGGACTTGACCACAGTCCACATCTGTCCCATATCAAGGTATTTGTCAAGCTACACTTTTATTTGTCGAAATATTAAATTGATATTTTCCTGCCATTCCCTAGCCTGACTTTACCCCGCACAGAACACAACATGAAGAAACAAAGAAGAAAAAGAAAAAGAGAGAAAAAAACAATGTAGTAAGTCTGTCAGATATGGATGCTTTAGATTTATGTCGCAGTGTAAAAACTATCCTTCCACAACCGAGATAATTCATTAAACACACTGCTGCATGTACACAAAAATGTGGATTCAGGTTTATGTTGTGTTGATAATGTCAAAATAAATATAATAATAATAATAATAATAATAATAATAATAGTCCGGAATTATGCAAATGTGCCACAAAAATCCATCACTGAAAAAAAAAAAAGAAAGAAAACCGTGGGAAAACTTGATATGAAGTGGTTCTGATCATGAATCATGATTCTCCACCAAGACTGTCATATGATGTTTTTGGCCACATTGACCAGCCCTAATGTCAATTTAACCACATTTACCCTTTTATCTAAGTATTTACAAAGCCAATTTCCATGACTTTCCAGGTTTTCTTGGATAAAAAAACTTCACATAAATGCCTATCGCTGTATTTCACTGGTGTACAACATACTCTACCAAATGTAAATAAAAGCAGGCGCATTAATTCACAGATCGTGACTCTACATCCTCCGCTTACGGGGATCGCTTTAAATTCATGGAAACGCACCATGAACACATTAAATCCGTGCCATGCTGTTTGTCCTTAATCCACACGTCAGGAAACACAGGCTCGACATGAAATCACATTTTTTAATCACGGCATTCTCTGCCGCGGCCAAAAACACAAGGTGACACTGGGAGCTATGGGGACGCCGACATGCACACAAACAAACGAAAAACACTCCAACTTGTGTGTCTAACCTTTACTGACAGAGCAAACAAAATGAAAGACACACTCCTAAACACCGGAGCGTGACTTTTATAAAGTCATAACTGAAACGTCCTCATGTGGAAGAATCACGGCTCACATTCTTGACGGAAACGCACCTGTAAGATGCTCAACTCATGCAGAAAATGCGACTGTAAAACCGAATTAGTGGAGATGTTGAGTGATAAGTGTTGACACTGCACACTTAATTGCATCTGGAACAAATAGCACCATCATAGTACGTTTATTAACCTTACTCTGCTTCCCCGTATTTGCTGTACAAGTGTTTTCTGTGGCCTCAATTATGGGATGTCGGTACAGCCTTCATCCCAAAACACATGATAGCTTCCTCCGCCAAGGAGGTTATGTTTTACTGTGCGTTTGTTTGTTACCATCCGACTTTGTTTGTTAGCAACGCAACTCAAAAATTTATGGGTGGATTTTGATGAAATTTTCAGGGTATGTCCACTCTGGGTCAAGGAAGAGATGATTACATTTTGAATCACTGTGTGGATCCAGGAACTTTTTAAAGGATTCTTTATCATTGTGAGGTAGGGCATGGTGGCACAGATTTGCATGAGGTCATTCACCGCCATCTAGTGGAGGAAAGTACAAACACAACCTTAAAAAAAAAAAAAAAAAAACATACACCACCTTAAAAAAAAAAAAAATATATATACATATATATGTATATGTATGTATATGTATATATAACTCTACCTTTAAAAAAAGTACAAACACTACCTTAAAAAAAAATACAATACAAACACTATCTTGGCGGAGGTCTGCGCTCTCCGAGTGCTTTTCAAGTTTTTGTATATTTCGATGTTGACAGAGTTTTACAATTATGACTAATTTTTGGTTTAATTAGTTAGTGTTATTGCTCTTTTTATTTCTTTAAATGTTAATTTTATAGCTGTTTTTATATCCTTAAACTATTTTTGTTTTGTTTCTTTTGTATTTTAGTGTGCTTTTAATTTTGAGATTGAGAGAGTGAAAGTAAGACAGAACTCAACTGTTGTACTTCTGTTTCTAAGTCGCTTTGGAAAAAGCATCAACAAAATGCATAAATGTAATTTGAACATCCCACCTCTCGATTTCAAATAATGTTCCTATTTGTCACCGAAAAACACTTTAAAATATCTTTTTTTTCAATCCTGTTTTAGGATCAGCCTTTAAAGTGCTCATATTTAGCTAAACCGACTTTTATTAGTCTTCGGTTCATTTATTTGTGTATTTGGACCCTAATAGTTCATAAAATTTGGATTTGAACCCTCCAGGTGCTGCAAATCTAACTTTACATTTTAATTCCTGCTGAATTTGTTACGTCTTTAACTAGTTACATCACGACATTTGCACATATAAGGTCAAGACTTCCTACGAACATTCCTCTGAGTACGACATAATTGTTCATCAGCAGCAGCAGTTGGAGCAAAAACTGAAAATATGTCCAAACTTTGTGGCAATTACCTAAAATGTTCAGTTGTTGGATGAACAGGACAGATCAGCACGACCAACAACCTGGAGGGGGCGGGGCCTGAAGTGGCTGGTGTGGATTTTAAAGGGCCAGCGCTCAAAATGACCTTTCTGGTGTCATTACTCAGAAATAGGGTCGAAGATGGACCTGTGGAGTTGAATTAATGAAGAATTCAGACCCAAGCAGAGCATTTACAGTTTAGGTAGAGCACAGGGAAATGTTTAAAAATGCATAATTACATTTTAAAAAAGTGAAATATCACTCCTTTAAACTTGAAACTGAAAGAAGAAGTGATGGTTTGGCATTTCTCTCATCTGTCTGGTCCATGGAGCATATGATTCTTCTTGACGTCACAGTGGGATCCATCATCTGAATGTTATTTTTTCAATTCTTATAAAATACAGGTGAGTTGGCACCAAATTACATTTTCCTCGAGTTTTTTTTTTTTTCCCCCCAGGTTTCTCAAGCCATTTTGTCATGTTTTTTTTTTTTTTTATTGTCTGACTAGGAACTCTGCATTTATGTACCATTTTGGACCAACATTATTTTAATAACACTCATCCACATTTTCTTTTATATCCATTATGTTCCTAGACTAGTTTCATAATGAATCAAGAATGTTTTACGCACCAACAAAGCCATTACACAAATGTGTTAATCAGACTCTGTGAACATTTGAGGAATTGGACCCATAGTTGATGGACTTACAGCTATTCGTCTTCATTATACTGTTACATAAACTCTGCAAGTTAATACAGACTAAGCCCAAATATTTTAGTGCAGACAGATGCATTAAGTATTGCTGCAATCAGACTGAAATACACTCACTAACCTGGTGACCTGTGCCAGGCTATTAGTCGAGCAGGAAAGCTTTGAAAGCCATTTTTCTTTCTTCTTTTTTTTTTTTAATGACATGATCTGTACAATCCCCCTGTAAAGTAGGTCCTATGACCACTTAGGATCAATCGTAATGGAAGACTGAGATTATGGAGGCCTGTCATGATAATTATTAGTCTCAGCTGATACAAAAATCATCTTGATGGCATCTTTTGGCCATTTCATCCAGCTGTACTTCATTATAACTGAACGTTGAAACCATTTTTAACCTATAAAGACCCACAACTACCTTTAAGGTAATTCCAAAAGCATTTTTTTTCCTCTACATTTTTTTTTTCCTCCAAAGTTTTTTTTATTGAACTTTTACAATGCAGTACAATTGAATGTATATAAAATTCTGCAAAAATATTTACTGTACGTATCCCCACTCCAACAACAGAGTCCCCACCCCAATGCACCCCCTATTTCAACAAAAAACATGTCCAAAATAAATACATAGAATAAAGTACACTTATGAAAATGTAAAACAAAATATTTATATATCCACATGCACATACATACACAGTTGTACATATGCACACACACACACGTATATCCTAAGTTATAATGAGAAATTGTTTATGTCCATCTTTTTAATATATGATAACACAGGCTGCCATATTGCATAAAATTTGGCTGCATTGCCTCCTATGGTGCATCTTATTTTCTCTAATCTCATAGTTCATAAGGTCTTTAATCCACAGGTTGAATGTTGGAGAGATTCCGTCTTTCTTTATCCTCTATATTTAACATTTAAGTGATTTATCACCACTTACTGTAATAATACCTCTATTAGTTTGCATTTTTTCAGCATAAATTATGTATTTTCCACTATTTCATTTACTTATCATATTGATGTTCATTAAAGCTCAGATTAAAGTTTAGGGTTCTTATACCAAAAACAGCAAAAACCAAAGAAAAACTGACTTTTTCATGAAAAAATATCAATAACTGAATACAATCCCAGTGTCCATCCACTGTTGTTGATCCACCTCCATGGGTTTTACTGGTGAATCAATGTTACAGAAGATGACAGTGTTTCCATGGTAACTACAGAGCCTTGAACATCCAAAATGGGTCATATCTGATGACCATGAACAGATGACAAACTGCATTTTACACCAATTATTTACATGTATTCATAGGATTAGTGGATTAGTATTAAACTGTTTAGATCAGTAGATGCTTCTGGTCGACAGTGGCTGTTTGGGTCTTTCTGGGTTAATACACACAAGTGCATGGAAAAAGGGATCTCCATTTGGAAATAAATAAATCTGTACCGTCTTTTTAACAACATGAGGACAAGAGGAAAAATGTCTATACTGCCACTATAGTTCTGAATAATATGCTTTGTCTTGTGCATCACATGCCGGTGGCAGGGCTGGCCGATCCTCTGCAGAGGAGGAGGATGCTGTCTCAGAGCGCAGTCAGTGAGACACTGATGTTAATGAGGCATTAGCTTAAGCCTATAATGCAGAGCATGGCAGTTTAACATTGAAGCCGGCCCTGCACACAACCAATCTCACTTGTTGGATTTGGGATGATACTGCTGATGAACCACAAGCCGCACTCATTTATACACATCGCCTTGCCACAACATGTGGCAGCTAAAACGCATCCTTCACAGTTCAAAGTCTGCAGCTTTATAGGACAATCACTCGTTTGCATCTGAAAACACAAGGTTTGGTCATTTGAAAGCTTTCCACTGGCACCTGGCACTGCTGGAGTATTTCAATATCCTTCAAGCAAACACACTGAACGTATTAGAGACGATAAATCTTATTGTTCCCCTGCAACCTTATGCCTGAAAAAAATGTACTGTTGGCATCGGTTCATCAGGTTCAGCTCGAGTCCACAGCTTGTTTCCCCCATACATTCCTCTAATTTCATCTCTCTTAACATATTAGTGAGTCTTCTCCATATGCAAAGCAGCTCTGACAACGGCAGTGCGGCTGACACCAGACTATTCTCAGCCTTTAGGTTAAACGGGCTGAAAAACTGATTTACTTCAATATGTATTAAGGCCTTAACACTCTGCTTAATGCTCAGATGTCAATACATGCACCTGGACCCTCTGTGTATTTAACTTTAATGTAATCAGCTTGTTGTCTTGTAATGTAATCTGGGTGTCTGCTTCGGTTAAAGCTTGTTGTTCCCAGTAGCAGCTTAAATCCATCGGTGTGAAGCCCAGCAAGACTTTCACTTTTACAAGCCCCAGCTTTGCCTGAGGGATCCTCACACAGACTGCTACAAGTAGAAAGAAAAAGGAATGACAGCTTGGAATATTTGCATAGATAGAGAGATAAGGCTTTCGTGTGTTTTCCCAAGAGAAGTGACAGTATCTATATTATAAAAGCTAAGTGGTCTCTGTACATGTGTGTGTGTGTGTCTGTCTTGCGAATCACCTAAAATCCAGAAAGAGCTGACTCTTGCAGTTTGAGACACTTATGTATTTTTGATCAAGGAAGATGGTAGCGAAAACAGCAAGTTGATAGGAGCAATATTTTGCGCAATATTAGTAATTTTCGAGTACAATAGTCTTACAATCATGTTGCTATGCCCAGAACCCTTTGGTGGTGACTGCTGGACAAATGCGGTACAGCATGCATGAATACACAACAGCATAAAAACTACCACATCAAGAAGCTGTGGATCCCCAAGGGTCACCAGCTGTTATTAACAGGCGTAAAAAAAAAAAAAGCTGGAATAAAATTGTTTTTGGCTGAAAAAAACGAAAAAAAAAAACAAACTACTGATTGTGTAATGCTCACTACAGTCAGTAAAACTACAGAGAAATGTATTGAATTTTTGCCAGTTTATTTTGTATACAAGTTGCATTGTCTTTTGTTTATGGTTATTTACGTATAACAAAAATTATCATGGAGTTTTTATGCTCGAACTCATGTTACAGTAAAGTAATGCAGTAATTTTTAAAGTAATTTTTTTTAGTATTAATTTACGGATGACAAACAAAAAAAAATAATTCATGCAAGTAGCATCATTGTGCAAGAGAGGATAGAAGCCAAAAAAGGCTTCCATAAATACCTCCCACAAAATAAACAATCCATGGGAAAAAAAAGAACATACAATATAACTGAAAAAAAAAAACTCGAATGATATAAAACCTTACATCTTTTCATAAATTAGAGTTCTTTTCTGATGGTTTTTACATAATTATAAAGATGATGTTGACTGAACTTCAGGACATAGATTCGTTCAAAGATGTCCATGATATTTTAGAGAATCCTTAGTAACTGAAGTTCAGCAGGACAGAAGATACAATTTGCTTGAGTACCGTGTAGGATAACTGTGAATAACTTAAAAAAAAAGTTCTGGAAAACTTTAAGTGAACACATTTGTACATGAAGACACAGATCTGGTAAACATTCACATCAAAAACAGAGAAGTTCAAATGTTAGAAAAGCTGATTATTCTTAAAAATTTCTTTTGAACTCGGAAAATCTATTTGCAATAAGTGGAACAGTCATATTTTAAACCCAGACGTCTTTCAAAATGTCCCAACACATCATTTGTTGTTTCTATCAGTTCATTAAAATGTCATAATGTATCAGAGTTAAAATGAAATACAAATACGAGATGATAAAAATTCAACACTAATACAACTTTTAAAAACGTACTAAATAATCTTGTACATTTTCAGTCTATAACTTCAATTTCCAATATAAAACTGCAAACTTTTTTTCTTATCAGTCAGTTTTCTGCATATTTATGTATAGTATTACTGCACAGAAGGGCAAAAGAAGCAGTTAATGTTCAGGATATTCTGACCGAATGAAACATTTCTCTGGCATGAAACTCGATTTGCAGGTTCTTCACGGTAAAGGAATGGGCGCTCCATATTATCTGAAGCCTGCACCTGTCTTAATCTACTTCAAAGTTCTTCTTTTAGCTCCAGTATTTCGTCACGCTGCTGTACACTTACAACCACTCTAAAATCAGACACAAATCTAACACTTTAACCCTTTCATGTGTAGTGAACACAACAGTGGACAGTTATTCTCCAGCTGTTCGCTTGTATTTTCAAGGGTTTTGTCGTTTTAGTTCCATATCAGCTGATACAGTAGACGCTTATGCACCATCCCATAATACACTGACATTCATACCATTACTCTAACTTTGCTGACACGCATATGAAAGTGGCCTGGGTCGGATTTTTAAGAAATCAAATATGTGCTGTTCAGACCGTCTTTAACAGGTCAGATACAGGTCAAATTGCGGCGAAAAAAAAAAAAAAAATCACATTTCGGCCACATTTGGCTGCAGTCTGAACGTAGCCTAAGATATTAACAATAATTTTAGTTCAGGGGCCATAAACTCTACAGACCAATTCAATTTCAAGTGGGTGAAATCAGTAAAAAACGACTAATATCCAATAAATACTCACAACTCTGCAACATTTTCAGATATTTACACCAAAACAAAGTATAATTTAGCAAAATGTGAATAATCTGAAGAAATATTAACAACCTGAAATGTCTTAAGAGAAGTGTAATTTTAACAATGTTATCATCTGTTATTGAATGTTTTGTATATTTGTTGATCCACAAGTTATAATGAACATGTGGAAATCATAAACTGAAGCAGAAAATTGTTAAAATGACACTTATTTTTTCAGTTTGTTCACATTATTCACATCGTTGTAAAGCATAGTTTGTAGATGTAAACATTTTCATTACATAATTTTACTTTTTTCACACTAAAACCGAGAGGAAAGTTTGGACTTGACATTAGTAGTATATTATGTTATTAGTTCACTGGTCCGGCCCACTTCAGATCCAATTTGGCTGAACTAAAATGAGCTTCACACCCCTGAAAAACATCAGATTAGAAGCATTAAAAAAAATTTTATTTCATCGTTTTCTTCTCACTTTCTTTTTTTTGTACAATAAAAAGCTTTTATTTGGAGAGTTTTTACAGCAGTGAATAAAACTTTGAAAGGAAATGTGATGAAAATCATATTTTTACATTACTAGAGACACAAACATCACAGAATTTGATGGACAGACATACAAATTATTACTTATCTCACAGTCTGATTTGATTAAGATGAATTTATCTATTCAAATAAACAATAATTCTTGATACAACACATCACATTATCAACTGTCTATATTAGTCCACATGGCTTTGGGTAAATCTAAGCTTGGTTTTTTTTTGTTTTCGTCTCACTTTCTGATATTGGGTTTTAAACACGTTTCTTTACTTCAAAAATTCAATGCATGGACTTTTTTTTTTTTTTACCTCTATGAAAAAAGAGAAAAAAAGCAACCAATTATTGATTTTTTTATGCCAATTAAGGTATAAAAACACTCCAGAAAAAAAAAAAAAAAAATCTTGACTAAGGTTCTCATAATTCGTGCATGACAGGGTTAAGATCAAATCCTGGACCATTTTCTCCCTGAAGCGTTGCAGGTAAACATAAAGGCCGGCTGCATATGTCCTGTCCTGTGCATTAATGGCTTTTAGTCTGAAGTATTTAGGTTAATCTACAGATTTGCAACATTATCACATAGAAGAGCTTAAGCCACACTGACAAAACGAAACAATGACCAACTCGACTACGGCCTCATATTCTGAAGGAACAGCACACACCCTTTTCTTTATATTGTGTGTCACCTTTTCTGCATATAGATTCTGTACAGGAAGGAAAAAATAAAATGCTCATGTTCAAGATTTGCTGATTTAATTATAGATTTTTCTCCAGCGTGCAAGTTGATTTGCAGGTTCTTCGTGGCACAGTAATGAACACTGTACGTTATCGGAGGCATATACCTGTTTTAAACTATTCTTAACTGTGCAGCACTTTTTCCTCCCAGCTCCGATATTTCCTCATATGCATTTCCACACTGAAGTGTTTTCAACCTCCTAAACTTTTTAGCAACATTCCTGGACCTCCACTGGAGACTGTTACTTCACAACAGTGGCAATTAACCGTCAGAGCAAATGGATGCTTTCAGTTCCTTTGGAGTCTGTTGCTTTCTAAGCCATACGGATCCTAATGACAGCCTGAGCTTGTGTTTGTGGGTCACTGAGGCTCAGATCCGCTTCAGCCTCCAGCGTCTGGCCGGTCCCTCGCTGTTTTTGACCTTAGTCCCAGTGCTTGTTTACCTGCTGAGTGGAATGTGGAGTTATGTAAGGCTTAATCTATCAGAAAGTACATGTTCCACTGTTACCAGGGCCACAGGGCAACACACACTCACAAACACCAATGTCCGCAATGACTCACACATAGACAAACAGCTTAATGATATTGCCTTTCTGATGTCGTGCACCGAATATCCAAATACAAACGGTGTTCAAATAAAGAAAGTCCACCCTGTGTGCACATGGTTTAGCTTTATACTCTCACACGACACACACAAACAGTACATTTGATCTTTCACCCTGGGCTCTCCGTGTCCTGACGCAGGCACTTTTACGACCAATAACAAGGCTTTTATCGCCGCACAATAAAGATAGGAACCACTCCGCTTACACATGCTCAACACACACACCTCATGTCTCATTTGCTGTTAACGAGTCCAGCTGTGAGTCCGTTTCATGTCTCCCTTCTATGGAAATTTCCTGTTCAGTTTCCTAGAGAAGCACCGCTGACGTGTTTCCGTTTTATGTTTGTGCGCTATCGACGTGCCCACGGCGTCGATATTTCTTTCCGTAGGCTTCTATTAATGGAAGCGTCTAATTGTACGCTGGCCCTGTGCACCCCCGCTTTGGGTTTGCGCTGGTGTGAAGCTGGGTCAAACTGCTCATAAACACCATCAAAAGTATGTCACTTAGCATAAGAGATGATCAATGAGCCATGGCTCGGAGGGTTTCCACAGAAACACAACAGTGTAGTGAGGGTAAAAATAGAAGAATCCGCAGACATCCTCAAATCCGATCTCTACACATACTGGAAAAGATGCACCGTGACATTTGGTCGATTTTCTGTTTGATTTCAAGATAAACTGTTTGGTTTAGACATGGGGCTAGGGCTGCACAATATTGGCAAAATGTGTGATATACGATATGGGGGTACAGCATTGCGATAATATTGCGATATTTCTCATTCACCTAAAGAAATACCAGTTTCACCTCACAAAAGTGTTCTTTAATGTCAAAATGAGTCAATTGTTTGTATGTTTTGTTATTGATGATGCTATTGATGATGATTTGATACTAACAAAAGTGCCAGAGTACCACCATGGAAGAGCTTGAACTAAACTATATTCCATTGGCTGCCTGGTTTGGTAAATACTGCTGATAAATAAAATCTGTAAATACAAGTGCTCAGGCCATAGACAAAGTTGTGCTCTGAAAATATTCACATCTTTTCAACATTAATAACATGTAAACTGTCATTCAACCAGCAGCGGTAGCATTATTTCAGTTTTTTGATAGAAAAACTAGCATGTTAGAGTGATAGAGAAAACCACTGTGGTACCCCATGGTGTGGAAAACACAGATAATACAAATAAGATCAATTATTACATGTCTGCGATAGGAATATTGCACACTCCATTATCGCGATAACGATATTTTTGTGATATACTGTGCAGCCCTAGACAGGCCATGACACTGCAACACTGTTGAGGTTCTGTGTGTTTAGCCAAGGACCATGAACCTAATGTAAACTAGATAAGGAGTCAGTATGGATTTAAGAGAGCTACCAAATCCAGGTTAATTCAGCAATAATACTAGAATCATGTCTGGTTTTACGTACCTATTTGTGCGCTGCAGTCAGCTTTATGAGTACTTAGTAAACTATTCAGTACTTAATTATAATGGGGATTTTACTGACTTTTGGCTGTCAACTAATCCATTGTCCATAAGAATGGCTTAATGGCTTATTTAGTGATCACTGCATATTTTCAGGCACTAGCTGTTTGTTTTGCATTTGTGTGTGTAGTGTGGGTGTGGAGTATGAAAGGAATCATTTTTTCTTTTGTATTTATTGTTCCTATACTTTTTTATGGGTCGCGTTTTTTCCTTGTGCTTTAAAATTTTGTTGCCTTTATTTGCAATGACAATAAAAGGAATGCATCCATCCATAGTATTCTGAAATCCTTTAGCTGGAGCATCATCATCACCTCCCAAGTCAAAATAATTGTCAGGCAACTACTGTATATATTGGCCAAACATTGGTAGTGGCAAATATGATGTCTTTTCATCAGTGGCAGTGATTTACCTGGTGTGTTATATTAAAGGTTTATTCATAAAATTGTATGTTTGAATCCATTTTCACTCAAATATAAATGTGATGAAGGACTGAAAGACTTGAAAATAAAAAGCACAATTTATATAATGATAAATAATGCTAGTTTAATGACCACTTTGACAATGACTGATAAAAAACAAAAATGCAATAATGAAACAAAACATCTGTATTGCCAAAAACGATCAGTCAAAATGTAGATTTAGGCCAAGAATTTTGCAACTGTGCATCCCTGAATTTCCCCTCGGGATTAATAAAGTATCTTTTATAATAACTTTAAAATGACCACTTAAACATGGTGAACCTCACTACACAATTTAATATTTTAAAACACTAACTGAACATAACGGAACATGCATACTCAGTGAAATCAAACATAAACCTCCTCCAAACCCCTCCCTCAAATGAAAATTAGTCAACTCTGTTTATTAGGTTTACTGTTTTAACTATTCAATTTTTCATGCACATCTGTAGTAATCAGTTAATTGTAATCAGTTAATCTATGTTTTAACTTCTTAGCGTCACAAAAGTCCTCCTTTCATGTCTTTCCGATGTTTCACATTTCTTATGTACAGGAAATGATCCTCCTCCTTGTTGGTATACAACGGAACGGGTCAATTTCACAGCATAAATGCAGGAAAGGCCACAAAAACAGAGGTTGGGGAAACAATGACATCATGACATATCCATCCTCAACAGCAGCAGATCCTCGAGACAAATCCACAATGTGATGTTATCATTCAATAGTGCCAAGTGTGTTATAAACCGAAGTGGCCCTGTTTTCTGTAACCTTTAACATTAGGCATTAGCTACTGAGAAATCAGATTATATGAACAAATTATTGATACTGTAAACATCACAGACACAAACAGAAGCAGTAATGAGTAACCAGAACTGTTACTAGTGTTTACACCGCTCTACAGTTTTAGAAAATACCTGCTTCAGACATCAAATGTGCCAAATCGTACATAGTTTAATAAGATGAATCGGAAAACAAATGACCAAAGTGCTGGTTTGCTCATGTTTTCAATATATATGATGGTGTGTTATTCCACATATATGTTGGTTTATGTACATTTATACAATGGTTTTA
>JAQQZY010000013.1:7779626-7790573 GCA_030068375.1 Ostorhinchus rueppellii
CCAACATATATGTGGAATAACACACCATCATATATATTGAAAACATGAGCTAACCAGCACTTTGGTCATTTGTTTTCCGATTCATCTTATTAAACTATGTCAGATTTAGCACATTTAATGTCTGAAACAGGTATTTTCTAAGAAATTGCAGAGCGGTGCTATATATCTCTTATTTAACGTGCTGCATGGAGTTATTTACTACCTGTCGTCTTCTCACACAGACTGTGGACTAAAACCAAAATAGGGCCCTGGGCCCACCCCTTGTGCCGCTGACGACACAGGGCTCACTCCTCAGTAACCAGTCCTGGGAGTTACTGCTAAAACGCCCTAATAACGTACATATAAGACAAATTGGTCCTACCTGTGAACCCAGTGCATCCACTGCCGGTTATCTGGATCCCGTCACCCCTCCTCCCTCCAGTGGAGTCTGGCCACTTTTGTGACAGCAGTTCAGCTGGAGGTCTTTCAGTCAGGAACCAGGTTCCCCTGTGCACGGTCTCAGCTCCCAAACCTGGATGGAGGAAGGGATGTTGGGAGTGGGCTTGAAGGACCAAGATGTCATAAGAATTTTCTGAAAAGAAGAGGCGGAGTCTCTGGGTTCAGGAGCCAATATGAATTTACTTGTACAAGGAGTCGAGAACATACAGCAGCTGACTGACTAACACTGGAAAGTCTAAACTATAATATAGAACATGGATACACACCCACTGGTCCACATGTCAAACATACTAAGGTGTTCCAAGCACATTGGTCTGCATGTCAACACACAGTAATAAGGTTCAAGCTCATTGGTCCACGTACTGAACTGGTATTGTACTGACTCCAGACTGACTGGAGTCAGAGAATAGATTGTCTTCTCTAAGTATAAACATATATGACATGTCACAAAGATTTCATTCATGACCTTTATCCTAGAACCTCAGTATTTAGAGAACTGGTCTAAAACCCATATTTTCCTTTCAACATGGACCTGTAAAAACTAAAAAGATGCAGTTTTCTTCTTATATAATAGTAATCACTGTGTTGAGATTCACATGCCAGTGCTGCTGACACTTATCTGCCAGAGCGTCAGCATATGAATCTTAATTTTTTTAGGCTTCAAATGATGATCATGTAAGGACCGGGGGTGAAAAATAAACGTAGATCCGGCCTATCAGCTTCTTTTTTACTGACAGATGTAAAATACAGTGGGGTGCGCGCTGTTTTTGCACGTCGTGTGTGTGGAAATTAACCAGACGGGGGCTGAAATGAGCTGCAGGAATAAAGCCGTGGTGGAAACGGTTGCCAGCTTGGTGTGTCTCCTGTCTGTGTCTCTGGGCTTCAGTACATTGTTTGAAGCAGACTAAGCTGCATGGCGACAGAGGCTTTTTGAGTGCCAGGTTCCCATTCACACTGATCACACATTAGACTGATCGAATCAGACTCTCGGCCTGCTTCCTGACTAACTTGATTTGCTGTCCGTACGCTTCCCTTTTCACGCTGAGCACACGTACGCACACATGTGTTTTCACACACGGACCTGGAGGCACGCTTAGACCTGCACTTAGATGCACACACGAGCAGAGCGAGAGAAAGAGAGAGTGTGGGGCAGTACCCATTGAGCTCTAATGAAAAGCAGAAAAAGCCGTTACCGTGGCAACTGCCTGCACACATCTTCAGGAGGACCCAGATTTCCTGTCTGACTGCGATCGTATTGTTTTGGTTCTCTTTTGATAGCTGCGGCATCCCTACATGGATTATCTCACCACTGGCAAGAATTTATGCTAAATCATCTCAAATTAAACAACAGCATGCGTGCAAAACAGGAAGTCGTCATCCACCCAACACCTCACACCGACAGATTAGCCTTAAAACACAAACGTAATCAGTGATGGAGTGATTTTTATCTTTGCCCGTAGCTCGATTTTCCATTCAGAGCCTCTACAGGGAGAGCGCAGCTGCCAAAAGCAGAGGATCATGGGAATTCAACTGTCAGTGAGATTCATCCAAATTACCCTGTAACGTAGAAAGAGATGTAGCTGCCACGGCGAGAATTAACATGTGCATTAGAACAGAGTGTATCCGCAGTAACCTGGATTCAAACAGACACAGAAGTGCCATCAAACCAGAGTCTGTTTGGAAACGCGAGCGCATTTCCTGGAAAGCAGTTTAGGTAGCACGGAGGATTTAACCCATAACGTGTGTTTCATGAGCATGAAGTCCTATTACGTGTCTGGAATAACTTTGATTTCCCAAAACACACACACACACAAATATGTAAAAAAAAAAAAAAAAAAAAAGAAAAACATCCAGGCCCACACTGCTCTCATCATTATCATTCTCATCACCATCACTTTAATCAGATTATTATAATTATTATAATTGCCTTTGCAGTGTTTGTTATCTGTGTATGTCTGTCGAAACAGGAAACAAATAAGACCCCGTGTGATCTGACAACGCACGGGAGGTTAGAGTTACGGGGCAGAAGATTTACCTTTGCAGCCAGCTGGAGTTTCCAAGTGTAATTTAGCCAAACATCAGTGACGGGAGGAGTCCGTTTGAAAAGCACAGTGACAGTTTGTTATCCCACCTCCGAGCCCGAGACGCTCCTCTGTGGTTAAATAAAACAAGGGATAATTAAGTGTGTGTGTGCAGCGCGCTCCACACTTTGACATCTTTCTCTTTAGGTTTTTACTTTGCGGGCTCTATTTTTGGCTTTTGATTAGACACAGTGGCTGATTTGCACGATAACGTCAGTGCAGCAGCAGTTTTAGGCCTTTTTTTAAACCTGTTTTCATACTTTTTTTTTTAATAGTGTTGACATCACTCAACCTTTGATATGGTACTTGTAGAAATACTCTGATATTCATGATTTTAACCTCAGTGTGTTATTCGAGGACATAAGACTTGATTACTTTTGTTGTTATGCAGAAAATCAAGGTTAATGAAGTTACCATATTTGGTTCCTTACCCATAAGTGCCAAAAAAAAAAAAAAAAAAAAGCAATAGGACATGACTTTTCTAACATTAGACCTACATCAGTGCTGCTCCAGACCCCTGTCCACATCCACATGAACCCTTTAAACACCATTCCTTACATTAGTAACATTACTTTTTGGCATCTTTCTCTTCAGGTTTTTACTTTGCAGGCTTTTGATTCGACACAGTGGCTGATTTGCATGATGACGTCAGTGCAGCAGCAGTTTTGGGCCTTTTTTAAAACCTGTTTTCATAACTTTTTCTCAAATAAAATAGTGTTGACATTGAACAATAGTCAACTCTATATATTGTACTTGTAGAAATACTCTGATATTCATCATTTCAACCTTAGTGTGTTTTTGGAGGACATAAGACTTTATTGCTTTTGTTGTTATGTAGAAAATCAAGGTTCATGAAGTTACCATATTTGGTTCCTTACCCATCAGTGGGGGAAAAAAAAGAAAAATCCATGTAATCTGAAAGAAACATGTATTTGACAACATTTTTTAATTCATGTTAACATCCCTGAACTATATTTAATGAAGCACAAATAAAAGAAACTGATTTACTAGATATTTCAACGGAAATGTGTTGCAGTGTCATAAAAAATACACAAAATTCTTTTCCCTGTTTTTTAAAGGAGTCTAATTAGCAGAATAACTTTGTTGGAGCCTCAGTTTTTAAGCCTCTTTCAGTTCTACTGTGTGTGATGTTAAAATAATAATAGAACTACAGTCCATTACAAAAAAAAAAAAAACATACATTTTAAGAATTTATAGGAATTAAAAAATCTGCTTTTCTCCATCATATTGTTTATCGTTTTGGTGGATTCTACTGATAATTCTGAACATTTTTTTCCGATTACCTGCTCTGTTCCTGCAAATGGTTTAGAGTGCAAAAAAGGAATATCTGGCTTGAATTTAGAATATTTAACTTGGGATTTAATGTTGTTAAAATTGTTTGACTCGTTCCAAGAATTTTCATCTTCAGCTACCCCACCTCGCTATTACAACTGATTTTAAGCGATATTTCGAACAAAACAAGTTGCATTGTTAGAGGACGAGTATGTCGGACACAGTCACTGTTCACCCTCAAGAAATCTGTACTTTTTAAAGCACTTTCATCTATACATATATATTGCATTATAACATCTTCATAAGACCATTAAAATCTCACAATGAAGACTTGAAACTAGTCGATTCTGCTTAAAATCAATTCATCAATTCATTCCCTCTCTTCAAATCCAAACTCAAAACCCATCTGTTCAGGACCACTTTCTCTCTGTGACCACAATTGTATCCTTTTATTATTATTTTTTTTTTTTTTTATTGCTTGTTTCATACTCTCCTTTTTAACTGTACGGTGTCCTTGAGTGCCAAGAAAGGCGCCTATAAGTGCATTAAAATAAGAATTTTAGCATTCATAATCCTTAGATAATATTTTATTATTTTCAGGAAACTTGGTAAGTTTCATTTTCTAACTCCAGTGGCAGATCATTTTACTTGTCTCCAATTCATTCCTGTTTTACACACTGCAAAAAATGGGCGTCTAAAAATATAAAAACACTAAATCTGAGGAAAAAGGTGTTAGAAACAAGAGAAATATCTGTCCATGCAGCAGGAGAATTTCTTTTAACAAGATTTCTTGAAATAAGATTGTTAAATCTAAAAATAAGCATGTCAACAGACGTATGAACACTTTAAGAAATTAACTCTTAACCCCTTAACACCGATTGTCGCAAATTCGCATCAAACCCCCCGACACACACACACACACACACTCCAAAATGCAACCAAAACACTGTCGACTTGAAAAAAAAAAAAAAAATGCAAGTCCAATTTTTTTTTTAACAATTGGAAATCAATTCAGGCATTAAAACAAGATAAATTATCTTACACTTCTAAATGTACATCGTTATATCTTGGTAAGAACCAAATCATTTGCAGTGCATCCACCGTTTAAAGCGTGTCAACCAGTCAAATGGCTTCCTTCAGACCATCCAGACCTCAACAGCGGTATATTTATTACATGTTTAAGGGGCACATTTTCATTCTTCTCCAACACAATACATTCCTGTTCCGTTCACGTCGTAACAGCAGAGGCGGGTGATGGATTGGTGCAGCTGTGATGGTCAGGTTTGTTGGTGGTGACAGCAGTAACCTTGTGTAGGTTGCACATAATGAGACATGGCTGTGATGTGCATGTCTCCAACATGCCTCGTCTGATGACACAATGTGACATCCAGGTGTTTTGTGTACAGTTACATGTAGTTAGCATAATTTAACCTAGCATAAAGCCCGGAAAAGTGGAAACTATGCTGAAAAGCAACATCTATCGGCACCTTTCCAGCTCTTCTATTAATAGAATCGGACTTTATTATCATTGCACATTTTTCAGAGCAACAGTTCCAACCGACTATGATTACATTAGACAAGACGTACATGGGAATACAGATCTGTGATCTGTTTTTATCACAACGAAAGAAATAAAAAGCATGAACAAACTCAAATATCTTAAGAAAACTAAGTCAAATTTTAACAATATTACGCCTCAGTTCGTCATTTACACATAAATTATAACTTGTAGATCACAGTGGCATACAGACGATTATTATTATTATTATTATTATTATTATGTTATTTAGTTAATTTCGTTCCTCTGAAATATGTGCAATGATAATTAAGTCCTATTCTAGTCTATTAAAAAAAGAGCTTTAAAGGTGCTAATAGATGCTACTTTTTGGCATAGTTTCCACTTTTCCGGGCTTTAAGCTAGGCTAAGTTATGCTAACTGTACGCATAACACCTGGAGGAAATTAACATCCAACGATCATTTTGATAGTAATTATGTGTAATTTAGTTAATTTCGTTGCTCTGAAATATGTGCAATGATAATAAAGTCCTATTCTATTGATAAAAGAGCTGTAAAGGTGCTAATAGATGCTACTTTTCGGCATAGTTTCCACTTTTCCAGGCTTTAAGCTAGCCTAAGTTATGCTAACTAATTATCTGAAGAAAACTAAGTCAAATTTTAACAATATTACGCCTCAGTTTATAATTTACACGTATAAATGATAACTTACAGATCACAGTGGCATACAGATGAACATTTTGATTATTATTATTATTATCATTATCATCATTATTATTATGTGTAATTTATATCAGTTTTGCTCATCTTGTGTGTTTTTTCATTGCTATGATTCAGAATAGATGCACATTTATCATTAATGAAGCTGATTTAATGTCTTAAGTTTCATAAATGGGAGAGGGGGCGGGATTTAATACGCTTTCTTCTTCCCACTGCTTTTCGAACAGTACTTGTTGAATATATTTTGTTATTGATAATGTACTTGACAAGTGTTTTTTGTTATTTTTTGCTTTGAACATTTTTTGGTTTTTTTCCCTTTTTAATTCATTTAATTTTTTCCCTTGGATTTGCGCGGTGCTTTGTGTATCTGCTTTGCCATTGGCTCTTCGTATTCATGAGATGTTTTGGTTCTTTCTTTTTGTTTGAAACAAAATAAACAAACAAACAGTGGATCTACAAATACAAATACACAAAACATTTAATGACAGGCAGAATATTGGTAAAATTGCACTTAGTTTTGTCAAGACATTTGAGTTTGTTCATGTTATTCACATTGTTTTAAAGGATAGTTGGTCGACGTAAACATTTTCATCACATAATTTAACTTTTTTCTCAAACATATAGAAAAGTTTGCAGTTGACATTATTTATATATCATTATCTTAGTATTTCACTGGTCCGGACTACTTCAGATCAAATTTAGGCTTAATGTGACCCCTGAACTCAAATATCTTAAGCAAATTAAGTGCAATTTTACCAATATTATGCCTCAGTTTGTCATTTACACACATAAATTACAACTTGCAGACCACAGTGGATCAAGAAAATCCACAAAACATTTAAAAACAGGCAGAATATTGGTCAAATTACACTTCAGACATGTCAAAATGTTCATATTTGTTCAGGTTATTTGCATCTTTTGTGAAATGATTACCCATTTTAGTGTAAACACAGTAAAAGGACATGAAAATTTTACATTTACAAAGAGAAAAATGTGGAGTATTTATGCGTTATTATGATAGTATTTTACTAATCTGACCCACTTCAGATTAAATTGGTCTGTATGCTGAACCTGAACTAAAATGATTCATACCTTCAGTGTCATTTTTGCATTTCATAAATTCATCCCAAGGGCCAGACTGGACTGGATTTGGCCCCTGTGCATGTTTGAGACTTCTGTTTTAAAGCTTATAAAATGTCCCATTATCATTATCTGCATTAAGCCAACTGCAATCACTTTGCATAATCATGATAATTACCTCCTGGATGAAGTGAACACACGTATTTTTTTCATTTTTGTCCCATTGTTTTCACCATTTATGATCCGACTGGCGCTTTCATCTCATTGTCATATCCTCTCTTCTATTGGTTTCTGTCAATATTAGTCATTTCTTTGTATATTTAATGAATAGTTTTTTTCTATTTATGTCAAATCAGCCCTTTACAATCTTTGTTTATTAAGCCTAAAATGCAAACAGTATTATTCATGCGCTAGCCTTCATTGCCGTTGAGCGTGTTGTGTATTAGTGATCTCGTGTTGGCTCATATTAAACTAGTTCAGGGGCCACATTAAGCCAGATTTGCTCTGCAGTGGGCCGGACCAGTAAAATACTAACATAATAATATCTAAATAATGTCAGCTCCAAACTTTCCTCTATGCTTTAGAGCAAAAATAGTTAAATTATGTGATGATAATGTTCGTATCTACCAATTATCCTTTAAAACAATGTATACAATAACATGAACAAACTAGAATTTAAGAAAAAAAAAAGTCCAGTTTTAGCAAAATACACGTACATGATGGATCGGATCTAGAACAGCACAAAACTTTTAGTAACAGGAAGAATATTGCACTTAATTTTCTTGAGACATTTCAGGTTTTTCACATTTTATTGCTTATTAATGTTAATATTTTCATAATTTTTTTGCACTAAAGCAAGACAAATATTTGGAGTCGTTGTTTACAGGTTATTATGCTGTTATTTTACTTCAGATCATATTAGTTTGTATGTAGAACCTGAACTAAAATTATTCATATTTTCAGTCAGTGTGGTTTTTGCATTTCACATGTTCATCCCAGGGGTCACACTGGATGCTTTGGTGGGCCGGATTTGGGCCCCGGGCCGCATGTTTGACACCCCTGGACTGAAAAAGACAATTAAAATGTGACAATTGTCGACTAAAACTTAATTATCCGACAGAGATCGCCGTTTGAGGAGTTTTAAAGTTGTTTTTTTATTTTTCCCGCTCCTGTCAGCGCTCATCCTGTGTTTAATTTGTGCTCCTTTGTATTAACTTAAGCCTGTTTTTTTGTTTTGTTTTGGTTTTTTTTGTGTACATACTTTTCCGTGCAAACCGTATCCGTATAGAAAACTCCCGTGCATTTATTGTATAGCATTCGTTGGATGGTTGTTGTGACTTTTCATCTCACCAGGTTGGAGATTTTGGCAGCAAGGGTGGTCTAAACAAATCCGATTAAAGTCTCAGTGTGATGGCTTGTGTGAGCTTTTTGCTGTAATTTCCCTTCTCTTGTGTTAATCCCAGTAAAAAGCACACAAAAAAAAATATCGGAAAAAATGAGAATGAATCCAGACTGCAGTTTGCCCTTGGTTCATTTTGTTTTGCTAAGCCTTCCAAGCTTCAGGCTTTGGCTATTCTATGTCACCATCTGTCTCCTTATACACACAAGTCTGTGTGTTTTGCAGTACCATCCTGCCTGTCAGTGAACTAAACTGAATTTCACTTCATAGACATGTGCATTTGGGGATTGTAGCACCCTATAATAATCATAAAATTTGCTCTTAACTCGATCGAAAATGTAATAAAACCAATAATGTAATAAAATATCCTGACTGATATTGTAATAACATTTTTACCTTATTACATTATTGGGGACTTTTTACATTTTCAGGTGGGTCTTTTTTTTTTTTTTTATTTCAAAACTGATAATGTAAAATTTCATAGATAATGTAATATATATATTTATTTTCAGTCCAAAGTTGTGTTTTGAGAATCAAAGTTAAATACACTGGATTTGAAACAACAGAAAGTGCAGATATCACAATATCAGTCAGGATATTTTATTGTTTTTTTTTTTTTTATACATTTTTGATCAAGTTAAGTGCAAATTTTATTACATTCTCAGCAAATTATTGCATGATAGGAAGCTACAGGGATGCTGCTTCCTGCCACTTCATGTTGAATCGTATTTTTAAAGTATAAGCATATAGAGTTCTATAATTATGAATGAATTGAATGAATCTGTCATAAATAACTGATTGGTGTTTGCAGTTTTTTGGTGAAATTTTGGCTTTTTTGGTACTTTTTTAAAGGTAAAATTTTCACTTGCTAGACTTATTTTAGGTAAACAAAAAAAAAAACTAAAAAAAAAACCAGAAGCATAATTTCCTTGTTTATTTAAATGAATGAATAGTTTATTTTGGTTTGTACATTAATCGCTGTGCACAGTACAACAACCATAATAAAAACACACACACACACAAAAAAAAAAGGAGTAGGCCAGAAGCACAAACTTATTTTTTGCCTCACCTTTTCACCCGACACACCACTTATATCAAACTAAATGTGTTCATCATCAAGGATTTAATTATAACAAAAAGAATCAACAACAACAAAAACACATCCACCATCTGCACTGAATGATCTGAGACTTAAACTTGAACTTTGCCAGAGAAGTGAACAACTTAAATTCATCATCAAGTCCATCCCATAATTTCACACATCTCGACTTCTCATTTGTCCTCACTTTCATTCAAACATATAAAGAGTTGTTAAATCCGACCTGTGCATTGTGCGGCCCAATAGCTGACCCTAACTGGCCCGAATGAGGTCATCAGCAAAGCAAAAGTCAATGCAAATGTGTGTCATTGTAATAGATGCAACCAATACAACACCACTGCTTTTATTTTGAAGGATCTGCTAAATTATGTTACTTTCCGTACTCAGCTTAAGGCTTGTGCACTGATTGGTTTGTTGGTCAGTTTCAGCCCATGAAGATGTCAGGTAACGGCAAAAAAAAAAAAAAAAACTAAAAGAATGCAGCGTTTATAACAAAACATGGACTTTAAGTATTTCTTTACTGAGGTCAGAGGTCAAGAAAAAGAAAAGGAAGTGAGATACAAACAAATGAAGCTGGATGCATTTATCTGTGTTCATGTGGAGCTGGTTTTGCACATTTTCTAAAGTGTTTTTGTGAATATTTATTATTCAGTCATTGTATTCTGTGCTCCATATTTTCATTTTATCATTGTATTGTTGCATTTACTGTTTTTATATGATAGTAAAGAGTATATATACACAGATATATATTGAGTAGAGCTGCAAGTGGAAGGATCTCCTCAACAACTGTTAAGTTTCTCATGGGGCCCCATAGGAAAATTAATTGCCCATCCCTGTCTATAATTATGACTCTGAATTTAAAGAACTCTTGAATGCCATTTGGAACAATATTATTTTTCACTTTATATTCTAACATTTATAATATCCAGCAATTTTAAGGTATTAAGTTGAATAAATAAATTAGTTGCTTCATAATAAACTACTTTAATTATTCTAATTGCTCTTTTTTTGTAATTTTACTGATGCAATTATAATTGTTTTTCCTACATTTCGGCACTATTATTATTATTATTATTATACAAATATTAGTGTAATTATTGTTATTAGCATAATTATAAAAAAAATTGTATGTTACATTGTTATGTTATTGGTATTAGTTTTTATACAATACATATTATATTGAATATTACACAAAATATTACTTCCTTTATTGATATTTGTTAATGACTGTGGTTTTTTTTCTTTTTATAAAAATTATAATGGTATTTCTATATTAGCGTAATTATCAAAAATTGTGTGTTACATTGTTATGTTTTTGTCA
>JAQQZY010000013.1:7796290-7808089 GCA_030068375.1 Ostorhinchus rueppellii
CTGTATCTGAGAAACTACAACCAACTAGGACTTTGGACTGAATTTTTCTTTATTTATGACTCAAATTTGGTAACGTTGAACTACTTTTATTCTGGAGGTATTTTACTTGTAGATCAATGTATTCAGTCCTTCAGTTATTGATTTATTTTTAATTTCAAGGCCTAAGCACATCACTGATGTTATGATGAAAACCTTGCTCTTTAGAAACTCTAAGGGAGGATGAAAGAATACAAGGCATGTATTATTTATTAAAGCGCCCAATTCGTGCATCATGTGTAATCATTTCTCTGGATCCCTTTTATTTGGACAGGTATAGCATCAAATAAAAATGTAATTAAAATGAAGCTAATTTTACCCACAGTTCTGTTCATATTCTGTTGCTTTGCTGATTCATTTATATTTACAATTTAAAAAAAATAAAAAATCATATAACCTAAAAAGATTTAGATTACTTTTCCACTTATTTTAGTCTTACATTGTGTTTCATTTTATAGCCTGAAAAACAAAACAAATACCGGTAAATAAAAAACACCACACACCTTTTGGTATTCATGTATTTTGATTAAATATCTAGGACTATTTTTGTTTTGTCTTTCATATGCATCTTTTCTACATTTAAGCACTTTATCATTATTTATTATAATATCTTGTGCATTTTAACATTTTCATGTTTTATTTACTCACATTGTAGATGTTAAAGTCAGAGCACAAGTTGTTTTTGCCATCGTTCCCTCGAAAATGAGCTCAAATCTTCATTTATAAAGAATAACTGCAAGATGATTTTTAGTCATATTAGTCAGCCTTAACTTGTCAACTTTATTACATGACTGCTAATATTGAAAAACAAAAATGAATGCAGACATATTTCCATTACAGCCATGTCACTGTGGAGCCATAATGGGGCTCCTCATTATTATATATTTGTTTTATTCTGCCCTGCAGACGGTGCAGAAGTGATCGACTTAAACAATACAGTCTCATTATTTGTATTCGATTGCCTTTGTACTGCTCTTATTTCATCATCAGATGCATAAAGAAAAACATGAACATCTGCATTTAAATGTGAGCAATACGTCCAACATCAGCGATCACAATGTGTTACACTGTGTCTATATGCATCATGACGTACTGTAAAATATATACATTAACCCTTTCATGCACAGTGGTCAGTACAACGGACAACTATTCTACAGCTTTTCTCTTGTATATTCATGGATTTTGTCGTTTTAGTTCCATATCAGCCAACACAGTGGACGTTACGCTGCTAATATTATAGTATGTTAAAAATGTGAGAAAACATCAGATTAGCAGCATTAAAAAACTAATATTTCATAGTTTTTACACAGTATGTCAGTAAATACATGCTTCTTTGCTTCAGATATTACAAGCAGAGTGGACATTTTTCATGCATTAAAAAAAAAAAAATTCAAAATATTTCATGCCTAAGATATAAAGATACACAAGGAAAAAAAATCTTGAATAAGGTTCTCATAATTCATGCATGAAAGGGTTAATTCAGTGACGTAATGGTTTGAAATAATCATACTGATTGATTTCTTTAAATTGGATCCTTTGTGTCATGTCCATTCTCTTCTATATGTGTGTGTTGCTTTTCATGCTAATATCCTGCTTTCGGGTGCAAAACATTGTCCAAACTTGACATATATTAAAAAAAAAAAAAAAACAAAAAACAAAAAAACCTAGATTTTTCTCAACTACAACAAACAGTAAAGCATAATATTAAACTGTACGGTGCTTAAATGTATTAAGCCACCTGTCATGAAAACAAGAAAACATAAATAACTTCATAGTTTATCAAAAACTTGTTTTAAATGAACAATTTCATTGTTATACATACAGAAAATGACCAATTGGAATGACAAAATAGTCCTTGTTGCCAAATAATAACCATAAATGTCCATTGTTTTTATGTAGGTTTGCAAAGGAATGCAAGATAATAACTTGAATTATGCAACTTCATAAAAAAAAATAAAATAAAATAGAAGTCATTTGCTGCTGCATCTCCGGAAAACATTAAACTGGAAAATGTATGGATAGCAACAATAGTTCTATTTTTGCATTAAAGATATGGTTTGGATAAAAAGATCTGTCATATCCTGGTGGATTAACCATTATAGAAACATAAAAAGATATTTAGGGAAACAGAAATACTGTTCAATTATGGCAGCAGTGGTGCACCTTATACTGTGAGGAGGTGGAAGAATACATTTGGTAAACACTGCATGTATAGAAAGATTACCACAAAACACAGTTCTATTGGTCTCACATGAAATTCAGTGAAATAATCATACTGTACATTGTATTTGATTCATTTCTTTAAATCTGAATGAATGCATTTTGTGTCACATTCATTCTCTTCCATGTGTGTGCTGCTTTTCATGCCAATATCCTGCATTCAGGTGCAAAACGCTGTCCAGATTTTACACAGAACATTACAAAGTGTCATTTTTCTATATCACAATGAACAGTAAAGCATCACATGAAACTGTATATATAGAAATGTTATCACAAAACACAGCTCTATTAGTATCACATGGAATTCAATGAAATAATAGTTTGAAATAATCAGACTGTTCATAGTATTCGATTAATTTCTTTGAATGCGTGTCAGGTCCATTCTCTTCTATATATATGTTGCTTTTCATGCCAATATCCTACATTCAGGTGCAAAACGTTGTCCAAACTTTGCACATCATGTATTAAAAAAAAAATAAATAAATAAAAAAAATTTGATTTTTCTCTACTACAGTAAACACTAAAGCATAATATCAAACTGTTTATATTGAAATATTACCACAAAACACAGCTCTATTGGTATCATATGAAATAAAAGTTTGAAATAATCTGTCCTTCATGTTCGTGTTGATGTTCATGCTAATATCCTGCGTTCTATTGCAAAACATTGTCCAAACTTTGCAAATAATGTAAAAAGTTGGATTTTTGTAAATCACAATAAACAGTAAAGCATAATTTGAAACTGTATGTATAGAAATATTATCACAAAACGCAGTCCAGTAGGTACGTGTACAGAAATATGGATGGTTAATATTAAATTCCGTCACCCTCTTAAAAGTCATTTTGGCATGTTCGAAAATTTGCCTCAGTCACTTAATTTTCTCATGTTCCATGTTTTACTGACCTTGTTGTTTGCATGTTAATAGGTAAAAATGTTTTGATTAAAATGGTTAGTTCAGTAAATATCATATATTCAACAAATGGTTCAGTTTTTTGTGTTTCCTGAAAAATCTGCAAAAATGACTTTGGCGATTATTTTAAGGTGCCGATTTGTTTCCTGTGCCACAGAATTTTGAAAAACACTCCAAAACAAGAAATAATAATTCATCAAAGCCCATCCCATAAGCCACAGAATATTGAAAACTGAGCGCTTTTACAGGCCGGAACTTCCTTTTGTTCCGGCCACCTTGCTCTCCAAATAATTGGACATCAGTCATTGAAAAACCTGTAACAGTCGACCCCTAGCGCAAGTGGCAAGGTTGATTTGAGCCTCGTACTTCCAAGACATCAGGGTCGACACGTGCCAAAAACTGGAAAATTAAATGTAGGTTCAAGTTTGCAGTCACGGTTAAAGAGCTGCTTAAGAAGTTTGGAATGCTGCTCCTGCTGTTTTGAGTCAACTCCCAGGACGACTCGTGAATGTGCTTCGAGTTGTAAAGTCTAAAGCAGGACTGTACCAACACTTTGTCTTCTCATTCTCAGGGCTCTTGGGAGATCATTCATCAGACAGTGAGGCGGAGTGCTGCGACGTCCGATGGGACTCCAAAATGGATAACCCTTCAGGCGGGACACTAAAAAGGACTGCTTCTTCCTGCCACCCACAGGGGGCCTCGGTCACCTCTGCCGCCACCCCAAGACTGTGCAGCGGGCGACTGAAGATCTGCCTGCTGGCCCTCGTCCTCCTACACACTGTCATCATCATTTCAGCCTCCCATAATTCGACGTTGGTGGGCGTGGCTGCCATTTTCTCGCCAGAGGAGAGCGCGTCTAACGAGGAGTGAACCTTGGGGTTGAATCAAGGCTGAAGCTTGTAAAGAATGATGTCGCTCAAGAGGTTTCGTTTCCTTATGGCTTTTACAATGACATGGCTGCCAGGGACACGTCTGGCGTGGCACGCTGGAAATGCCTCTACAATCTGCCGCCAATGAACCATCAACCCCAGGAAGTGGGAGAGTTTTAACCGGAGCTAAGGGTGCTGGGACTGGACACTGAACGAACCGAGATGTTTGAGAACCAACCCCCTAAAGAACTGACCTCTTGCCACTTGAAACCTGCTCATTGTTTCTATTCCATCCAAATGTTTTCTAGCATAACGTCCCTCCTCCTTTCCTTTTCTTCCTTCCTTCCTCCCCAACTTGTTCCCGATGTTTTTTTTTGGTGTGTGAATGAATGGCACGTCAGAGGAAAAACGGACACCGATGAAGTATGTGCTCTCGCTCATCACCCATTTTCAGTTTTTTGATGCATATTTCAGGTGCCAGAATGTTTTAACATATCAGCTGTTTCCCTTCTACCCCTCCATCCTTTCAACCACACAGGCATATTCTTACTTCCTGGTCATGTGAGGTTACTTGAGGGCCTGCTGGGACGAGACAGATGTCATTCACGTGGGTCAAAAGATAGGATTCTTATATTCTACTGTTGAGCTTTTTCTTTTTTTGGGTCAAATTAGACCTTTTTCCAACCCCCTACGACGGTACATACCTACATATTTTAGGACCTTAAGTGCTCTGAGACTGACTCGCTCCCTCCCCTAACTTGTTGGGCCATTGAGCTTTAAGTTAGGAGGGGTGCAGGTGCAAAGGTAGTGACGGTTTAGCTTATTTTGATTTCAGGGTGTTGGGGGAGTTGATGCTGAGTTCAGCTGTTTTTGAGGGACGAGATAAAAGCGTGTGGTTTCTAAAGATTACCTCATGTGGTAGTGGTGTAGAAAGGCGGCCGAGATGTTGTACAAGAGACTGCAGGGACATCCCAGTGGTGCGCTCACTACCCACTGAACAGAAGACCGTTGATTGAAGCCAAAACACCAGATCTTCGAGTGCCTCTCTGCTGTGTGAAGCCCAGTGAGGCCGATACTGGAGCAATAGAGAAAAAAACAAAAAAAAAAAAGCCAGTGTTCGACTCCTAATTCCTGGCATCTTCACTGGCTTGGCTTCGGTGTCAAAGAGCTGGTGCGAACGAGCGGTCAGCCAGCCAATCAATCCATCCGCCGACTCTTAAATCACCCTTAGATGAGCTGATCAAGCGCTATCTTTCACAGACTAGCAAAGGGCTGTGTTAGTGTCAGCATGTGAGGAGTGTGAGGAGTTTTCAAGGGCTGATCCATCTGATTTTATTCTGTTTTTGCATGGCTGCTCCTCGTAAGTGTACATCCACACATGGACGGGTCACACAGGGATTAGGAAGAGCTTCGATTCCCCCCTGTTTTTTTCCCCTCTTTGGCTAGGAAAGCACTGATCTGGCACCAGAGGCTGGACACAAAAATGATCCAATAAATGTATCAGGGAGTTTACGCTGATAATAATAATGAGTCATTTACCAAAAAATTAAGTTACGATTGCATACACACAGTTATGGAAGGACTTTTTAGGACTATTGCTCATAAAATCATGTCCCAGCTCTGAAAAAAGACAGTTGAAATCAGCTGATGTAGGAAACTAGTCAAAACCCACTCCTGAAAATCAACAGCCTTTCAAGTAATGTCGAATGACATTCATTTATACATGTTAGCTAGCGTTCAACGACCAAAATATCCATAATAGGGACTGATCAATTCATTTTACCCAGTTGTGATGCTAATTATGGGTGATTTGGGAGACTGGAACTATTTGAGGAAAAATATCAAAATAACAATTACATGACAAGTTAAAAAGCAGCAAACTTATTTATTTGTTTCTACTTTATTAAATGATCCCCAAAGTAGAGACTATTCTACCTAGAGTCCATTCGCAATATAAAAACAAACAAACAAACAAAACACTAAACTTCTAAACATGGAGGCAACACCATTAGCATTAAGCACTGGCTAAAAAAAACTCTGATCGTTTGTTTATTTTATTAGAAGAGACCCCTCCTTTCAATATTGTTCGCATTTTTAATTTATTTTAGCTTATTGAATAGGACTTCCTGTTTATGCCTGATTTTGCACTACTTTTAACCCCTTGACGCCTATTGATGCAAATTTGCATCAAACTCCCCCTGCTCCAAAATGCTATCATTTGAAAGAAAAAAAATGCAAGTCAATTGCTTTTTCCACAATTGGAAAATCGATTCAGGCATTAAGGGGTTAATTAAGGGGTTGAACTTATACTGAGGAATGACAAAAATAAAACCTTTGAAAAGTGTTACAGTTGATACATTTGCAAAAGTCTCAAACAAACACCGTTGACTAAAAATGACCAACTGATCTAAAATGTTTAACCACATCTGAACCATTAATCCTATAATTTGTGTAAATAACTGCTGTAAAATGCAGTTTGTCATTCTTTCATGGTTATCAGATATGACCCATTTGGACGTTTAGAGGCTCCATAGTTACCATGGAAACATCATCTTTTACACCACTGAACCCATGGAGTTGAATCAATGACAGTGAATGGACACTTATCTTATTTTATGTTGAAAAAGTCACGTTTTTGCTTTTTCTACTATCACAACTCAACTTTTATGAACACCTATAGGATCAGTAAATTAAATATAGGACAATATATGATTTGCACTGAAAAAACATAAAATACAGAAGATAATATTTGAATTAATGGTGATAAATCACTTAAGAAAAGGTTAAATGTAGAGAAAAATTAATTCGGGAACTGGTACTAAAGCAGCTCTGGGTCTTTATGGGTTAATTTAGCACAGATTTGTTTTGAAAATGACATGATTACTTATCATTTCTGGAGATAACTTACTCCGATATGAGATGTTTCAGTCTATAAATGTTTTGGGTTTTTTTACCCTCAAAGACCTAAACAGCCACTGGTGACCAAAAGCATCTACCGATCTAAAATGTTTAATACATTTCTAGTCACTAATCCAAGTATTACATGTAAATAATTCAGGTAAAATGCGGTTTTAGTTATTCATCATAATCAGATCTGATCCATTTGGACCTTATGAACATGGAAAAAATACTCATGTACACTGTAAAAAGTAAAACATGAATCAACTTAAATTTTCTTCAACTGGTCACACATTTAAGAAAAAAAAAAAAAAAAATAGTTGAGTGAACCAAATGAATTACATTGATTATAATTTAATTTGGTTCACTCAGCAATTTTTTTTTTTTAACGTGTGACCAAAGTTGATTCATTTTTTACAGCGTAGTTTAACATAAAACAGTTGCAAATGCTTGTTTTTATGTTCAGTTGATAACATGTTTGGCTGAAAGTATCAGCTTTTCTTCAGTTATTTCCATTTTGACATAACCTTTGAATTTACTCTGACACCACAATCAAAAAATAAAAAAAAAAGGAAAATACTCTATTTTTGCTGAAAAATGCAAAATGATAAGCATAAATACACACTGTAAAAAGTAAAACATTGAAGCAACTTAAAAAATTTTCTTCAGTAGCTCACATAAAAATTAGTTGAATGAACCAAATTAAATTACAGTTGACAATTTAATTTGGTTGACTCAACTATTTTTTTTTTTTTATTATTATTTAATGAAGTTAATTCAATGTTTTACTTTTTACAGTGCAGGTATAAATGAATTTGGAAGTCACCGCGAAAATAGTTGGAGGTCTTTGAGGGTTATAAATTAAAATTTCTGCTTGACTAATCCCACTTCTTTCACCGTCACGTGACCAATCAGATTGCACCGGAGGCGGGGCATGGCTTGAGTGACTGCTATCATCAGAATATGGAGGCAAAGCAGGGCGTTTTTACATCCATTTATCTGATCAGTTTCTGGATTTAAAAAAACAAAAAAAAAGAAATCATAAAAACGTGACTGTTACTTGATAAACGGTCGATCCCTAATCTGTAGACCAGCTGGGATGGAGTAAACATTTACGGGCATGTAAATCTGATTAAATGTCACCATTAATTAATTATTTGACATGCAGGAAAAACAGCGGTGGGCTGGAGAAGTAGAGCAGGATGATGAAGGAACAGGAGCGTGTTGAGAATCAGCCAAGGCCATAATTCACAAATTAGAGAATTATAGGGGGGCATTAGTGGGATAGTTAGTCTGACGGGGTTTTCCTCAGGTTTTCAGAAGACTTGCACTGTAAAAAATAAAACTTGAATCAGCTTAAAAAATTTTCTTCAATAAGTCACAAAAAAAATTAGTTGAGTGAACCTAATTAAATTACATTCAATATAATATATAATTTAATTTTGTTCATTCTTTTTTTTTGTGCGACCTATTGAAGAAATTTTTTTTAAGTTGATTCAGTGTTTTACTTTTTACAGTGTAGGTGCTGCTCTTTAATTGGAACTTGAAGCCTCTTCACACACTTTTGGCTCATTATACTTTAGGAAACATACAATAAATGCACTTTCAGTCAACATTTATTGCACTTAATTAACACTTTTTTTTAAATTTCACCACAAAAAAAAAAAAAAAAAAATCCCATTGAGATTAAGGACCGCTTTTTCAAGGGAGTTCTAGCCAAGACAATTTACAGTTTGCAGGGTAACTCAGTTCATGAACAAGTGCAAGTTGAGTTTGTCTGGCCTTTTTGGAAACACTTGGATGCAACAGCGAAGGCTTCCTACAGGAGGGAAACGCTGATTTAAGATGTTAATCCCACCAGTGTCATCTAAAACTAATTATTATTATTATTATTATTATTATTATTATTATTATTATTATTATTGTGTACTCTCCCTGTTTATTAGACATTTCACAGCATATACAGTTTGTCATGTGTAGCACCCTATAATGTAATAATATTTGCATTTAACTCAATCAAAAATGTAATAAAACCCAATAATGTAATAACTTCACCAATAATGTAATAAAATGTAACAACATTTTTACCGATTATGTAACATTATTGGGGATTTATTAGATTTTCAGCGGAGTTTTTTTTTTCCCCTTCCCAAAACTGATAATGTCAAACTTGACAGATAATGTATCCACCTGAAAATGTAATAAATCCGCAATAATGTTACATTATCGGTAAAAATGTTTTTACAATATCAGGATATTTTATTACATTATTGGGTTTTATTCCATTTTTGATTGAGTTAAGAACAAATTTTAATACATTTTCAGGAAATTGTTACATTATTATTAAAATTTCACTTAGTTTTCTGAAGATATGAGTTTGTTTCTGATTCATTCGGATACAAACAGATCACCTTGTAGCACCCTATAATGTAATAATTTCCTGAAAATGTAATAAAATTTGCACTTAATCAAAAATGTAATAAAACCCAATAATGTAATAAAATATCCTGACCGACATTTTTACTGAAAAAGTAATACCTTATTACATTATTGGGGATTTATTATATTTTCAGGTGGATACATTATCAGTTTTGGAGAAGGAAAAAAAAAAAAAAAAACAAAGACCCACCTTAAAATGTAATAAGATATTACATTATCGGTAAAAATGTTATTACAATATCAGGATATTTTATTACATTATTGGGTTTTATTACATTTTCAGAAAATTACTACATTATAGGGTCTCCCCCAGTGTTCGGCTCTAACCTCTAAAACCGTCCTTTTGTCCTCTCGGTTGCCCAGCTTATGTGATCGGTTAATCAGATCGCTGTTTCAGCTTCAGTTTTCACTTCCACATGGTGAAAACGCAGTATCAGTGCCTCCCTACTCTCTTCCCCATTAACAGCTTGATGTTACCTCGCACATCCACCATCCGTTTGTGCTTCACACATACATCAGAGCGGGATGACACATGGAAGTCAAGTCGACACTTGCCTCTGGATTTTCAGAGACTTTATCCCCGTTTCCATTCATTCTCCGATTCCACTTTTTGCTCGATATTCTCGTGAGACGTGCCGTTTCGTTCGTTTGTTTTTCCTTTAATGAACTGTGTTAATGAGAACAGAACTACATTCCCTTCAAGACAGCAGCGGATGTATTTGCCATCGTTAATAGGAGTCTGTCCGCATTTGTCTCCTTGATCTTTAGCGGTTCATGATCTGAGTCCTGTGGATCTATGCAGATGAACCCCACCCCAAACAGCGGCCCTGACCACTGCCACCACCACCACCACCACAAACCCCCTGTCCTTTCTGTTGTAAATATGTCCTGAGGATGTGGGATCCCAAAATGCCCCTCCCCCTTCAACCCCCTTTTCACCTCCCCACCCCCCCACCCCCCCCACTGTTGGAATCTCACTGTGTTTTCTGTTCGCCTCCTTGGTTTTTGTCTGTTTTTGGAGATTTTTGCCGCATTTTTCTGTTGTCTAAAGCAGTGGTGTGAGTTGATGAGTAGGACTAAGCTGGATGTTAAAAAGATGAGATCAAGAGGTCTTTATGGAAAATATACAAAAAAAATAAAGCTTGAATTGAGAAAAGGGTTCAAATATAGAGAAAAAATTATGATAAAGTTGTCATATTGTCATACTAGAGATGCTTTAGTTTGCTAATTTACTTTCTTTTTTTTTCTACAAAAAGACTTGGATGAAATTATTTATAAGATGCGTCCCACAAGTCATGATCTTTTTTGGACGTAAAACAAATACATTTATGAACATTTTGTTCAAAAGAAAATAAATATAAATTATGTTAAACATTACTCGTGTTTGTATGGAATTATTGTGTTGTTGAGTGTCTCTGAATTTACACCTTGCTTTCCCTCAGTTCTATGAATGAGGCCTTTACCGTAATATACTGTTCATTAACCCTTTCATGCACTGGTCACTACAGAGGACAGTTATTCTACTGCTGTTCTCTTCTATATTCATGGATGTTGTTGTTTTAGTTCCATTTCAGCCAACACAGCGGACACTTATGCACCATCCCATAATACACTGACATTCATTCCATTACTGTCACTTTCCTGTTCTTGATAAACCTGATATTTGAGTGTAAATGAACTGCTAATTGTTTTTCAACTGTAATGAACAGGGTGGGGGGTTTTTTTGTTGGGGGGGGGGGGGGTTAAGGTTTTTTTGGGGGGGTGCATATTATCTTAGTGAGCACAGTAAAAAAAAAAAAAAAAAAGAAAAAAAAAAAAGAGTGTCGCGTTGAATTCAATTCTGAACGCCGATTTAAAATATACTAGAAATGCAATATGTTGGAAACCATTTACAAAATCAAATGCGTTTGTGCATCATCCGTATTATCTTAGTGAGCACAGTAAAAAAAAACAAAAAAAACAAACAAAAAAAACAGGGTGTCAATTTAACTCTTAGAGAGTTAAATTTAACTGTTTCAGATAGCATTTGGTCCCACGCAGAATTGGAGTAAAATTTTCTCTATCGCCAGTGTCAAATTTTCAGAGTTAATTCTACTCAATTTAGTGTCAAAATTAACAATGAAATGTGTAAAAATATGTAACACTGTGGTGCTTTCACACTGCTAGAGTACAATGATTACACTTTATAGAGCCATTTTTATCCAGATTTAGTTATAAAATGACCAATGTTTTACTATTTATTTCTCTGCAGTGTTATTTCCTTCATTAGTTTACACCCTATAATAATAATAATAATAATAATAATAATAATAATAATAATAATAATAATAATAATAATAATAACAATGAATTAGATTTTTATAGCGCTTTTCAAGTCACCCAAAGTGCTTTACATTGTTGATCCATTATTCATTCGCTCTCACATT
>JAQQZY010000013.1:7809503-7829217 GCA_030068375.1 Ostorhinchus rueppellii
AGATAGATAGATAGATAGATAGATAGATAGATAGATAGATAGATAGATAGATAGATAGATAGATAGATAGATGTGTAATTTCCTTTCAAACACTTACACTGGAGTTGCTCGTTCTTCTACGACTGATAACATGAATGAATCTGACCCTCACACTAAACACTGTTTATCATCCATATACTGTATATAACGTATTAGTCCACCATAACACTAATGTTGGAAATAACCATGAGGTCTTTGGCCCATAATTTAGCAGGATGAAAGGCAAACCAATAACGGTCCATTACTGAACATTATTTTCGATGAATTTTCCTGCGTTTTTGAGAGTTTGACCTGAATGTGGGCTCAGAATGGGAGAAAAACAGAAAAGCACAACGCGTGGCTTTGATTGGGGTTTTTCACACATTGCAGTTATTGGGAGCAGAGCAGATATACCGTTTACAGCAGTAAACAGCAGAGCGGTGATTAATATTCAGAGAACACGGCATATTCACTGGCTGTGTGGGAAAAAAAAAAAAAAAAAGAAACCAAAAGTACGGTGCTCTTCTGCACCGGCTGGGAAAAAAACAACTGTGATTCTGTTTTAACACCAGCTCAGATCGGTGTTTCTGAGGGATGAACTCCACAAAAAAAAAAAAAGTAAATGTATTTTATCTGTATTTTCTGATAAAAAAAAAAAAGTTGTGGTTGAGCACGTTGCTATGGCGATGACTCCGGAGTGTTCAGCCTCGTCCTCATTCCCCAGTCTGTGAAAAATAAGCTTGAATTTCCTGAGGGTTTCTTGATCCCTCAGGACTCCAGCCTTACTTTCCTCGTTTGTTTGGTTTATTATTATTCATTGCGTGTACGTTTGAGGTCTGAATGCTGATTTACAGTCCTGCCGTCCTCTGTTCAAGACGATAGTGCTCCAAATTTGGCATCGTACAATCAGTTCAGAAGCTTTATCCTCTGGTCCTAAAATCACCCACAGTGTCTTCTTTAACCCTTTCATGGATGAATTATGAAAACTTTAATAATAATAATAATAATAATAATAATAATGATAATGATAATAATAATAATAATAATAATGATAATGATAATAATAACAATGATCATGATAATAGTAATAATGATGATGACAATAATAATAATAATAATAATAATAAAAATAATAATAATAATAATAATAATAATAATAATAATAATAATAATAATAATGACAGTAATAATAAAAGAAAAAGAAAGAAACTTAAATTATAGTCTAAAAACAATTACTCATTGATTTATACTCAAATATGTTTGTGCAGATCAGGTTTATCAAGAACAGGTATGAGCGGCAGTGTATTATGGGATGGTGCATAAGCGTCCACTGTGTTGGCTGATATGGAAATAAAACAATAAAACCCATGAATATATAAGAGAACAGCTGATTTTTTTTATTTTTAAAAGATTTTTAAAATAATTTTTCCTCTTTGGGAATTGGAAAAAAAACCAATGCGATTTATTTTTAAGACCCTATCTACAGCTACAAAACTATGTGTTTAACATTACAAGCAAAAAAACATGTATTTACTGATATGCACCATGAAAAATATGAAATAAAATGATCTTTAATGCTGCTCATCTGATGTTTTCTCACATTTTAACATCCTTGCATGAAGATAATATGCACAAAAAAGCCCCCCCCCACACACACACACACACACTCACAATGAAAAACATTATTAACTTAATGGGTTTTTCCTTATTCCAGACAGGGAAACAAAAACCTCAAAATGTCCGGAATAAGGAAAAACCCATTAAGTTATTAAGAAATGAAGACATAAAGAAATTAGTAACTCCAAAAACATTATTGTTCTACTTTCAGGACCTTTTAAAATTATTGATGCTTAGTGATTGATGTCTGGCTGTGATTTGTGTGTTAACACCACAGAGTTAAATATTTGTACACATTTCATTGTTAATTTTGACACTGAATAGAGTAGAATTAACTCAAATTAATTTGACACTGGCCATAGAGTAAACTTTACTCTAATTTTGAGTGGGACCAAATGTTACCTGAAACATAGATAAATTCAACTCTCTCAGAGTTAAATTGACACCGTTTTTTTTTTTTTTTTACTGTGCATCAATACAGTTAAATCTGTTCAATCAGACGCATACTCGAGTGCAGTGTATTATGGGATGGAGCAAAAGCCTCTACTGTGTTGGCTGATATGGAACTAAAATAATAAAATACATAATAAATATACGAGAACACCCGTCCACTACGCATGAAACTAGGGTTAATTAAAAAAAACTGCACACATATAACATAGACAAATATCCATGTGTTTTCCCCAATATTTATTTTGTTTAATATTGGATATTTGGCATGAAAAATACAGCAAATACATATAACCAGCAACCATGAACCGAACAAAAACAAGACAGTAGGCTATCATATATCAATATCATAAGTATATCATCATACTGGAGATACAATGAAAGCACAAACACCAATAAGCTCACATTTAAAGCCTCTCGCTAACACGAGAATAGAACTAACCAACATGTATATCTTAGTATTTTACAGTGTAACACGAGCAGGCACCAGATGTGGCAAAAAAGTAAGAAAAAAGCAATCCGGTCGACTGCTTCGGTAAACATTTAGACACAAACACGGCCAGCTTCACCATCAGAGAAGGATTTCCAACGCTAACAGAAGCTAAATATAAATTTTATCGCTTCATTTGTACGCCTGCACATCTCCAGTGACCTCATCGCTCCACAGTGGGTTTACTTGTCAAGTTCTCCTGCCAGAAGCTGAGACTTTAACTCGACATATATGATAACACTCAAGGCGCCTCCTCAGAAGGTGTTAAACAGAGAACAACTCGTCTCGTTGTCACATCTGAGAAACAAGAGGAGCAGAGAAACAGGTTTTCAGGAAATATAAGGCAAAAGGAAACGATCATATGACACACAGAACAAAAATAGCAGCTCTTATTACAAATATTTCTTGATTGGGTGAAGAACCTCTAGGCCACAGGTGTCAAACATGCAGCCCGGGGCCCGCCAAAGGGTCCAATCTGGCCCATGGGATGAATTTGTGAAACTGCAAAAATTACACTGAAGAAATTAACAATCAATGGTGTCAAAATCATCTTAATTCAGGTTGCACGTGCAGACCGATTAGATCTAAAGTGGGTCAGAACCAGTAGAATACTATTATTTTAACCTAAAAATATTGACAGCTCCAAATTTTGTCTTCGCTTTATTGTAAAAAAAGTAAAATTACATGAAAATGTTTACATAAACAAACTAACCTTTTACAAAAAATGGGAAAAACCTGAATGAATATGAACCACCTGAAATGTCTCAGGAGGAATATATGCAGTTTTACCAATATTCTAACTGTTACCAGAGCCGGCCCAAGGCATAAGCAAACTAGGCGACTGTTTTTGCATGTACGAGTGGCGATTCATATACAATCAAAATTATACTATTGTACAGAAAAACTATTTCATGAGGTGCTGTTGATGTAGGTCTAGTGATTCTTACGGCCTCTCTTGAACTCTTTCACGCCTATTGATGCAAATTCACATCAAACCCCCCCTTCTCCAAAATGGATTTATTACTATCTACTTGAAAGAAAAAAATGCAAGTCAAATTTTTTTTTTCCACAATTGGAAATCGATTCAGGCGTTAAGGGGTTAAATGTGAAAACTCCACTGTACCATAATGTGTTCCTCCTGCCAAGTAGTACACACTACGCATCCAACTCACGAGTACTTCCAATCAAAACATTGTCCCAAAAAAGGGCGTGTCCTTATGGGGCTGAAAAAACAAAGAGGAGGAAAGAGGAAGAGGAGAAAAAATAAAACAAAAAAACGAAATAGAGGTCCCCTAAATCCAATTTTGCTAAAGGCCCAATGGAGGTCTGGGCTGGCTCTGCCTATTACTAAGTGTTTTATGTATTTGTAATAGTTGTAATGCACATGTGTAAATGAATTTTCCTTATAAAAATTATACATTTCTATTGGTATTTTGATGTGAAGAGGTAATTTTCCCAAAATTTTGTTATATTGTTATGTTAGTGTTATTGTTATTTGGTATTGAATTAGTTATTATTATTATTATTATTATTATTATGAGATAATAATTAGTTATTTACATAGAAACCACGATTGGGGACAGAGTAGCTAAGATTATACTTCTTCCTGCTCCTTTTCGAGCATGTGTCATTACCTCCGCCAAGTAGGTTATGTTTTTGCCAGGGTTTGTTTGTTTGTTTGTTTGTTTGTTTGTTTGTTTGTTTGTTTGTTTGTTTGTTTGTTTGTTTGTTTGTTTGTTTGTCAGCAACATAACTCAAAAAGTTACGGATGGATTTTGATAAAATTTTCAGGATATGTCCGCTCTGGGTCAAGGAAGAGATGATTAAATTTTGGGGGTGATCTGGATCACCGTCTGGATCCAGGAATTTTTTTTAAGTATTCTTTATCATTGCGAGATAGAGCATGGCGGCACTGAGCTGCATATGAGGTCATTCAGTGCCATCTAGTGGAGGAAAGTACAAACACTACCTTAAAAAATACAAACACTACCTTGGCGGAGGTGTGCGCTCTCTGAGTGCTTTTCTAGTTTTATTTACTTTTTAGTTGTACTATAATTACATTACATTGTTTACCTATCAATATTTTGCGTATCACTATTGATATCTGGTTGGTGGGTCTTGTTTGTTTTTAATTTCTTTGTCTACATGTTCGGAAAAAATAAATAAACTGATAAATTGAGGCAAAATATGACTAAAATTGCACTTATATTTCAAGTTCATATTCAGATTTTTAATAAAACTTTGAAGATGTCAACATTATTATTATATAATTTTATTTTTTTTCGCTGTTTTTATTTTACTGGTCCGGCCCACTCAAGGTCATGTTAGGGGGAATACTGCCCCTGAACTAAAATGACTCTGACACCCCTGCTCAAGGCCAAAACAAAATATCTCCCTCTCTGCCTGCGGCGAAAATCCTTCTTTGCAATCATGAATTATTCTGCAAAAGAACAAAACAAAAAAACCCAACAGGGGCACACGTTACTCACAGCTGTCCTCCAAGAAGTCATTATAAATAAATGAGAGATAAGTTTCTGCGCTGGCTGAAAATCGTAGAACTCGCATAGGCCAGTTTTCCAGGGAAGTCTGGAGCCAGAGGTGGGAATCCTACGCTTAAATCCGAGTTTAAGGAGCGGAAAATAACGAGACCCTCAGCAGAGCACGAGCAGGGTCAGAGCTATTTGTTGCTTCATGAGCTGGAGAGGCTGTTTTTTTTCCTCCAGAAGTGACATCTATGCATGACACCGATGTTATTTTTCACAGAGGCCACAAATGAATCATCCTAAATATGAGAGGGTTACGATTTCACTGCCAGAACGGTGACATTTACAGGAGATGACATATTTTTTGCTGTCACTCATAGAAGAATTCGTGTGGAACTGAACAGCCAAATGAGGTTTACTGCTTTGTCCTCCTCGTCTGCCGCCTCAAGCACCTAATAGGATTTTTGTCGAGGGAGGTGGAGATAAGAAAGAAAGTGCCGAGCGTGCGCCGTCCCCTGCTTCTGTCTCATTTCGGTTTCAATTTGCATCCGGCGTTGTTCTGGGACAGGGTTGGAATTCGATTTCTCGTCCCCAGAGGTGGATTTTTTTTTACCTTATTTCTAAAGTCTCAGTGAACTTTCGGCATTACGGTGATTTTTTTTTTTTTTTTCTTTTTGCTGCATTGTTTGGGGATGTAGAGGTTTGGAAATTCACCGCAACAATAAAAGCCTGCCTCTGAAAAAAGGCATTCCAGTATATTTCAGTTCTGTCGACATTAATAACAGCCTGACTATCAGCCTAATCAGAGGGAAACGCTTCTGTAATTATCTCTGCGGCTTAAAAATACAAAAAGCAGAGACAAAAAAAAGTAGTCGAACCATGGCAGATGTCAATGATGAAATTATATATGAGGTAATATTCATATTATCTCATTTTAACCCTTTTGTGTATGAATTATGAGAACTTTAATCAAGATTTTTTTTATTAAATTGGAAAAAAAATGTGACTTTTAACAACCTATTTATAGTTAATATAAGCAAAGAAACATGTATTTACTGATATACAATGTGAAAAGTATGAAAAAAAAAAATTAACTCTAGAGCACTATCGCCAGGTGATTGAGTGTTAAAGAGTCTGTGCCTTCACCGGGGTAGTGTCACATGTTCCAGGAATGGGTGGAGCAAACACCAAAATTCCAGGATTATTATTATTATTTATTTATTTTATTTTTTAGTAATTTTTTGTTTTCGAATTCCTAATGTTTCAATAATTTTGGAGCATTTTTTTAGGCTCTTCCCATGACTTTTTTTTTTTTTTTTCCATTTTGTTTGACATGCCACAGTTGAAAATTGTTTTTATGACAAGTAGTTTTGTTGGAAATATTATATCGATTATATCAATAGTGATGATGTTACTTTTTATAGAAACAGTGTTCAAGGGTTCATCAAGATTTTTTTAAGTTATTATTATTATTATTTTTTTCTCTTTGGTAATTGGAAAAAAAACAATGTGGCTGTTTTTTAAGAACCTATTTACAGTTACAAAACCATGTGTTTAATATTACAAGCAAAGAAACGTGTATTTACTGATGTACGATGTGAAAAGTATGAAATAAAAATACGTGTTCCCACATTTTAACATACCTGCAGGAAGATAATACGCAAAAAAACCCCAACAAAACATTGCTTTTTTTCACTAGAGCATGTCACTGCAGATCACCAAAGTTAAACTAACAGTATGGATTACAGTGTTTGGGATGATGCATAAGCCTCCACTGTGTTGGCCGATATGGATCTAAAACAATAAAATCCACAAATATACAAGAGAACAGCTGTCCACTGTGCATGAAAGGGTTAATCTAATAAAACAGCCACATTAACATTTGTTAAAAAAGGTTCCAGATGCATTGAATACACCAATTTATGGATTATATTTGAAAGCTTTTGATGTGCTCTAAACAAAAAGATAACTAAACATAGACTAAAGGATTTTTTTTTCTTGAAATACACAAGTCATCCTCACTTTAGGAAACGCTGCTGAGTCTGTTTACTTTGTAATATGATGTGGACAAACAGAAATGAGTCCGCAAATATAGACATTATAAGCACATAATCACATAATAACCTGTCAGTCATCTCTTTTAGATGTTTACTCGTCATGGATACCAAATTAAAAGTGATACTGTTCCTGTTGTGCAGTTACATTTTTAAAGATTAAAACCCCATAACGCCGATTGTCACGAATTTGCATCAAACCCCCAATGCTCCAAAATGCAACAAAATACTATCTACTTAAAAGCCAAAACATAAGTGAATTTTTATTTTTTTTTTCATAATTGGAAATAAATTCAGTCATCAAGGGGTTAACTCATGCTATTATCTCTGTAGGAAAATTTGGTGTCTGTATTTTACCCATCCTAACACAAACAACATCAGGCATTAGCGAGATTAGCACGTTAGCACAAGTGAAGGTGCTAAGAGATCGAGTGTAATTCTCCCGATAAAAGAATGAACCTGCATATAATTTCTTTTTTTTTTTTTTTTTAAAGGAATAAGACAATCCAACATGAAATTAAGTCAGACTCGGTCACCCCCAGAGTTAAAACAGTGGGGGAAAAAAACGGTTAAAATCCATCCAGGCATTGTCCTGCTTTGGGAGCAGCACTTTTAGCTTTAGCTTAGCACAGTTGCTGTAAACCAAGGGTGTCAGTTAGCATGTCCTCCAAAAAAAAAGTGACCGAGACATCTAGATTTTTTTCTAAATATATCTTGGGAGCCGTGTGTTCAGAACGAGTATAAATCATAATGTAAAATGGAACCTGGGCAGATATTTACTTGGAACTATATTTAGCCTCATCACAGGCAAAGCACCGCGAGATAGCCACAAAGTTTTGCCTGTGATGAGGCTAGATATAGTTAATGTTGACTGAATTAAAGCCAGAACTGAAATGATGGGTGAAAATGTCACATGTTCTTCTCTCAATCCAAATGAAATTACTCGTTAGAGAAGGAGGAAGAAGTCTTCTGTCCTTCAGGTGTGTGTGTGTGTGTGTGGAAAGCTTGGAAAATATATATACTGCTACATGAATTAATCAAACAAACAAAAACACCAAAAAAACCCCAGTGTGTAAAGGCTGTGAGAATAGACAGAAAAATGGAAATCCTCATGTGGATGAAGATGCAGCTTTAACCCATAAAGACCCAGTGTTGCATTTCAGGCACCTTCCCAAACGCATTTTTCTATCTCCGTTTAACCTTTCTTGAGCACTTTATTATAATATTATCCTCTGTATTTTGCATTACTTCAATAAAAATCAGGTATTTTCCCATATTTCATTCATATTTATTTTAGAGGTTCATAAACGCTCAGATTAAAGTTTACAGTCATCGTATCAGAAACAGAGAAAATTGAAGAAAATGTGGCTTTTTCAACTAAATGTATCATGAACTGAGCTCTATCTTTACCCTTTAAGTCATTTATCACCATTTATTGTCATATTATCCTCTTTATTTTGCGTTTCTTCAGTAAAAATCAGGCATTTTCTATATTTAATTTACTGGTCATATAGACGTTCATAAAAGCTCAGATTAAAGTTCACTGTCATCGTATCAGACATGGAAAAAAATGAAGAAAATGTGGCTTTTTCCAACTAAATGTATCATGAATTGAACTCTACATTGACCTTTCTTAAGTGATGTCACCATTTATTATATTATCTTCTTTATTTTATGTGACTTCAGTAAAAATGAGGTATTTTCTATATTTAATTCACTGATCATGTAGATGTTCATAAAAGCTCATATTAAAGTTTACAGTCATCAGATCAGAAAGAGAAAAATGAAGAAAATGTGGCTTTTTCAACCAAATGTATCATGAATTGAACTCTTATCACCATGTATTGTTATATGATCCTCTTTATTTTGTGTTACTTCAGTAAAAATCAGGTATTTTCTATATTTAATTCACTGATTATACGGTTGTTCATAAAAGTTTAGAGTAAATTCAAAGGATATTATATGAGAAACAGAGAAAACTGAAGGAAAAGGGGCTTTTTCAACTAAATGTATCATGAATTGAACTCTTATCACCATTTATTTTAATATTATCCTCTTTATTTTGTGTTACTTCAGTCAAAATGAGGTATTTTCTATATTTAATTCACTGATCATGTGGATGTTCACAAAAGCTCACAATAAAGTTCAGTCATCGTATCAGAAATGAAGAAAAATTAAGAAAATGTGGCTTTTTCAACTAAATGTATCATGAATTGAACTCTTATCACCATTTATTGTAATATGATCCTCTTTATTTTGTGCTACTTCAGTAAAAATAAGGTATTTTCTACATTTAATTCACTGATTATACGGATGTTCATAAAAGTTTAGAGTAAATTCAAAGGATATTATATCAGAAACAGAGAAAACTGAAGGATAAGTGGCTTTTTTTTAGTAAAATGTATCATGAACTGAATATAAACCAAGTGTTATTGATCAAATTCCACTGGTTTTACTGGTGAATCAATGCTGTAGAAGATAACGGTGTTTCCACGGTAACTACAGAGCCTCTGAACATCCAAATGGGTCGTATCTGATGATCATGAAAGGATGACAAACTGTGTTTTACACCAATTATTGGCATGTTTTGAAGTTCTTAAACTGTTCTAGTGGTAGATGCGGCTGTTTGGGTCTTTATGGGTTCAAGAACATCGAACTGGTTCTGCAGCTGATATGGAGCACCACCCGACAAGTAAAACAGCAGAGAACAGCAGCTTATAGAACAGCAGGTTGGGTGTTTTTCACATCTGCTGCAAACCTGCTCACTCTGCAGTTGGGAGTTGGAGAAGACACAGATATCCAACAAAAGAGCATTTTTTATGATAAACCTCAGTCTTTCTTGGAGGCTTTTGGGAACATCCTTTTTGTTGGCAAGTTTTTGTTGTTGTTGTTTTTCTGCAGCCTCTAAGGATATACCAGCTACACAAAACTGCATTAACCATTTCATGCGCAGTGGTCACTACGCTGGATAGTTATTCTACAGCTGTTTTCTTAGATATTCATGGATTTTTAATATTTTTTTAGCTCCACGTCCACCAACACAGTGGACGCTTAAGCAACATCCCATTGATAAACATGATCTTTTTTTTTTTTTTTTTTTTTTTTTTGCATATTATCTCCATAAAATGTGTAATAACTAGTATTAGAGCATGTTAAAATGTGACAAAACATCAGATTGGCAATATTTAGAAAATCATTTCATAGTTTTCACACATTTTATCACTAAATACGTGTTTCGTTGCTTCAAAAATTAAACACATGGACATTTTTGCAACTTCTTGAAAAACAGGTTCATCAAAAACAAAAAAAAAACTCAGTTGCTCAACTTCGATATTTACTGTTATGTTTCGTTGGATTCTCTCCTTTTGCATCCCATGTTCATTTTATATAGTTCTTATATGTATATGTAAGGAAATAAGGGAAGATAAATGGACAGTGAAACATTTTTCTTTGTGCATGTGTGTGTGTGTGTGTGTGTGTGTGTGTGTGTGTGTGTACATATAGAGGTGTATGTATATGTGTGTGCATTTTTTTTTTTTTCTATTTGGTACTACATTTTCTGTACATTATTGACATCAAAGCCTGAAATATTAACTATTCATTGTCCAAAAATACAGAATTAAAAAAAAATAAATTAAATTGCATTGTTTTTTTAAAGCCTAAAGAGGAATGAAAACAAAAATCTTGATTAAGGTTGTCATAACTCATGCATGAAAGGGTTAAGTTGCATCAGCTGTGGAATAACTTTTAGGTTTGCACGATGAGAGCTTATCCTCTTTACTCTGAAATAATGCTATTCACCTCGACTTAATTCTCCAGTCTAAGGAAAACCACAGGACACAGTCTAATTGGTGGAGAGTGAGGGTATTCGCAGCGAGTCAAACCCTCAATGAATTCACACATTTCTCCAGAGCACAAAATGCTGGCAAAGATATGGAAATCACTCATGGTCTCCTGCTTTAATTACAAAAGCGCACACAGAGCCAAGGGCCGCCAGACCAAGTGTTTACAAGTAAAGCTCTGCTGGGACTTTTCATTGGCCAATTGACTCTGCGTACGCCAAACTCACTGCTACCTCTGCCACCGCCTGCAAACGGCTTTCTGACAGCGCCTGCAAATCTCAGCTGTCACCCCCACGCCGTTGTCATTCATGTATTCACCCGCCTCTGCACTAGAAGAGGGAAAAACAGGGGGTGGTGGGTGGGCGCCGGTTTCAGCGGCGACAGATGAGATGGGAGGACATGAAACGCACAGGACCAGAGTGATAAGAAATGACGGCACCGAGCTGTGGAACTATACAATATGTAGCATCACAAGTTGAACCCAAAACCCCTTCTGCAGACGCGATCAGATCCACAGTGTATTCTCCATCGAACACTTCAATCTTATGAATAAGGGGACTGTTTTTGTTTTGTTTGCTCGTCTGTCAGTAGATAATGAATCAAACAAGTCCGCGTTGGATTCTGCCGATACATGTAAAGCCCGGCGCGGAGACTTGTTTATCGCTTTAATGCATAGTGTATGTTCTGCATCGAGGGATCCCACACGAGAACAAAACACAGAGTTTGTTGTTGCCAAATAGAAGCTTATGATTGTTTTCAGCACATTACAGATGAGCTTATGTACGGACGTTTCATTCACTTTACATTTAGTGACATTTCAGACTAATGAAAAAGCCATCAAAGCTGACCATCTATGGAAAGCCTTGTCTTATTTCTTTTTTTTTTCTTTTTTTAATTCATTTATTTCCTCTGCCAAGGAGGTGATGTTGTTGCCAGGGTTTGTTTGTTTTTTGACAGTATAACTCAAAACGTTATGGATGGATTTTGATGGCATTTCCAGGATATGTCCGCTCTGGATCAAGGAAGAGATGATTACATTTTGGAGGCGATCCGGATCCAGGAATTTTTTTTAAAGGATTCTTTATCATTGGGAGATAGGGCATGTTGGCACAGAGCTGCATATGAGGTCATTCAGCGCCATCTAGTGGAGGAAAGTGCACACTACCTTCAAAAAAAAAAAAAAAAGTGCAAACACTGCCTTCCAAAAAAAAGTACAAACATAACCTTCAAAAAAAAAGTACAAACACTACCTTCAAAAAAACAAAAACAAAACAAAAGTACAAACACTACCTTAAAAAAAAAAAAGTACAAACACTACCTTCAAAAAAAAAAAAAAAGTACAAACACTGCCTTCCAAAAAAAAGTACAAACATAACCTTCAAAAAAACAAAAACAAAACAAAAGTACAAACACTACCTTAAAAAAAAAGTACAAACATAACCTTCAAAAAAAAAAAAAAAAAAGTTCAAACACTAACTTCAAAAAAAAAAAAAGAACAAACATTACCTTGGCGGAGGTCTGCGCTCTCCGAGTGCTTTCCTAGTGTTTTTAATGTAATGGGTTGTCTCCACAACATCTTAACGGACTTTTCTGATTCCACCTGTTACCTCCTTCTTTATATAACAGTTTTGGATAAAACACATTAAATGAGAGTCATGTTTTGTAGATTTGAAAGGTTTTGCACACCTATAAGACTATATTTCTTTGCAATTTGTAAAATACTTTCATTTATCTCCAAAAGAAAATAAAAAAAAGGAATAGCTGCAGGTAACGATAGCAAACATAATATGAAATACTAACTTGTTGTCTTATATTACAGTAAATTAGGTACTCATACTAAGCTTTATATTGAAGTATAACCAGTACAGTTACCTGCTATGAGTTTACTGTGTTATTTTTTCCAATATGATAAATGACAGGTGGTCAAATGAAACATGGCATTACACTGAATAAAATTACATGTTTTTCTGAACTGAACATGGCTGGAAACATTTGATGATAAAGCACTGTAGCACCCGATAATATAATAATTTACTGAAAACGTAATAACATTTGCACTGAGCTCGATCGAAACTGTAATAAAACCCGACAATCTAATACCTTCACCGATACTGTAATCAAATATCCTGAGTGATATTGTAATATCTGCACTTTAACCCAGTCGTCATTCTGTTGTTTCAACTCCAGTGTATTTCACAAAATGTTGAACTTTGGACTGAAAATTAACATATATATTACATTATCTGTCAAGTTTTACATGATTAGTTAAAAAAAAAAAAAGACCCACCTGAAAATGTAAAAAAAAAAAAAAATCCCCAGTAATGTAATAAGGTAAAAATGTTATTACAATATCAGGATATTTTATTACATTATTGCGTTTTATTACATTTTTGATCGACTTAAGTGCAAATTTTACAACATTTTCAGGAAATGATTACATCATAGGGTGCTATAAGCAGAAAAATACAACAACATTTTTATATGATATAGACATAATTTTTTTAGATAAATGCAAAAAAAACCCTTAAAAGATAAAAATCAGAGCGCCTTCTTGTCACTATTTGGGTCAAGCTCCAAAAACAATGGATCCTTCATTTCCCAAAATCCAACTCCGAACCCTGACGTTCCGTTAAACACTAATCACATCATCAGCCGTTGTTTTCTCTCAGGCTCCGGAGAAATCTACCCTCAGCTGCGGGAAAGATTTTACGACTGCTTGCGCAGCTTCGCTTTACGATCGAACAGCGGGAAATAAGACATGATTGCTGTTCTGTCGGTGTTGCGTTCCCCTTCCTGTAAAGCACTCTTCGCTACATTCTTTGCAAGTAAAAATGCTACATACATGAGATTCGTTGGTGCTTTTGTCAAAGAATTGAGGAGCTCAGATGTGGAGTGTCGGCGGCTTTCCGAAGGCCAAAGCTGTGAGATTTGCACGGCAGGAGACAGTCCCGCGGAAACACCTCGTTAGTTTGAGCCTGGAAATGGGAGCTTTGTGCTTCGGTAATGCTCGGGGTAATTGGCAGCGCTGTAGCAGAAGCCAGAGATTGTCCATAAAAGACACCGCAGAGATAATTGAGCAGAAAAGGTGAGTTTGACTGAAGCGCTTTTCTGTGGGTTTTGAAGCAGGTGCAGCCAGCCTTTCAACAACGGACGAGCGACACCTCCTCTGCTAATTCACCCACTCCTGCTAATACCCGCGTCAGTACTTAGCCTGCGTTTGTAACAGCTGTATTTACAGAACCACGTTCATGATCCAGCCTGTTTGATCCTGGTTTTGTAACACCGTCAAGCGGATCAAGACAAATTAAGCAGGCCCTGTCATGTCTGCGCGACAGGAAATACATGAAAATGATCTTGTGATGGACGCTGACCATGTGGAGCACAGGTGTCAAACTCATTTTAGTTCAGCCTAATATGGTAAAAAAAAAAAAAAAAAGTGGGCCGGACCAGTAAAATAATATATTGTGGTGGGTTTACATAATTCACCCACGGAACGTTGGTGTTTTTGCTGGGGTTCCGCCCTGACTGTTTATGCTGTTGCACTTCCTGGACAGGCATTCACGTTTCCTGTGGCTGTGTCCGAAATCATTCCCTACTCCCTATATAATGACCACGCCATTTTGTAGTGGTGTCCGAATGCTTAGTGAGCATTGATGTTCCCTATATAGTGCACTTAATGTATCCCACAATTCACCGCGAAATGTAGTGGACAAGCGATGGTCACTAGACGGCCCAATATATCCCGTAATGCATTGTGGCCGGGGTGCCAAATCGCCGAGAAATTACAGAGAAAGACATATTACAAACGGACAAGTAAGAGAATAAAAAATGAACAAAGACATTAGATTAGATCGGTATAAATGTATAAAAAAAACCCAAAAAAACCTCGGTATAATATGTATTCAACATGTAAACAAACCCTGCCAAAAAGCATTATTGTCATTATTGAATTGTGCAACAGTAATGACGTAATTAACTGTGCGTCGAAGTCGTGTCTGAAATTGTTTTCCATTTTAACTGATGAGTTCAATATAGAGTCCACTACATAGTGTTCCCTATGTAGTGAATAGGAAGTCGTGAATGAGTGAGTGATTTCGGACACAGCTTGTGTTGTGGTTAGTTTTATTAATTCATGTCAGTAAAGAAGTGAGCTCCTGTGTTTGACACTCCGCCTACGACTCCTTTTCTTCGGCACTACAATATAAAAATAAGTTTTGAGTGAAAAAAATTAAAATTCTTATATCTATGAACTGTACTCGAACACAACATGAGCAAAAATATGAACCACCTCAGAATTCTTAAGTAAAATAAGTAAAATGTTAACAATATTACACCTTAGTTGATCATTTATACATGTGATCACAACTTAGAGATCACAGTGGATCTACAAACACACTAAACATTACATAACAGGCAGAATATTATTCACATTTCGCAAACTTCTCCTAAAAGATTTCAGGTTATTCACATTTTTTTCTTTTTTTTTTTTTAAATAAGAGGCTAGTCTGTAAATGAAAATATTTTTGTGTAATTTTACACTAAAACAAAGCGAAAAATGAGCAGTTTTCATTATTTATAGGTTATTCTGATCGTATTTTACTGGTCTGATCCACTTTAGACCTAAAATGACTTGAACATCATTGATTCTTAATATTTTCAGTGTCAGTTTTGCATTTCATAAATTCATCCCAGGGGCTGGATTGAAGCCACATGTTTGACACCTGTGATGTAGCGCGTCCTCTCACCATCCAGCTGGGGAAGAGGCGTGGCCAAGGGCGGAGCCACATTATATATGTACTTCAGCCACCTTGTCAGGGATGAACCATGGGCTGTGATGTCATGGGGGCGGGGACTTTATGTCTTTAAAGTTTCAGCTGTATTTAGTTCGAGTCGGCGTCTACTTCGTGTTCCCCTTTTGTTGTTTAATGGTTTGGCCCAACTGTTATCTACATTTTCCCCATTTTTCTCATTCTGGTCGGTCAGTTTTTTTGACCCTCACTTCCTGTTCTCAGTTTAGCTTCTATTATTCTGAGTACAGTTCTGTTCTGTTGACCTCTTTTGCAACTGCTTGTTAAACTTATCATTTGTAATTCATTTTTCAATATCTTTCAGGTAAATAAAAACCCATATTTGAAACTTTAAATGCGGTCTCCTTGTTTCCTCACTGCTCGGTCCTTAACAGATCTTCTATGCAAACACACACCTGCTCCGTCTAGAAACACTTTGCATTTAGATTTTGGGTTGGAATATTTAAGGCTTGGTACATCATCAGAATACATTTTTATGAGTGGGCGGGGCATGGTGGTTAACTGATGATGGGGTTTTATATAGAATATTACATCCTTTATTGGCATTTGTTGATTGTTTTTTTTGTCTTATAAAACTTATACATTTATAATGGTATTTTTATGTTAGCATAATTAGCAAAAATTATGTTACATTGTTATGTTATTGTTGTTATTGGTATTAAATTAGTTATTATTATAAGATAATTGCTATTATTTATGTAAAAACTACGAGGAATAGAGATTGGGGGTCGGAGTATATAGGTTTATAATTCTTTCTCCTTTTCAAGCATGTGTCACTATTTATTTTTTAGTCGTATTATTACAGCTTACATTGCTACGCTGTACATCACATTGTTAACTATCAATCTTTTAAGAAGCACTATTCATATCTGGTTGGTGTGTCTTGGTTTTTTTTTTTTATTTCATTGTCTACATGTTCAAAACAAATTAAATTTAAAAAAAAATGTCTGTATCCAGTTTTAATCTGATATCTGACAAAACATATAGTTTTATTAGTTTTTGTTGATAACTTTGTTGTTATCTGGTGTAATTATTTTATTCCAAATGGCTGCGTTCTATGCATGTGCATCAGTTCCATGGTTTCGTTTTGTGCGTGCTGGCTCTCTGGGACACTTGCATGGAACACGTTATAGGAATGACTTTAGATTTTCCTGCTCAGACAAGCCAGATGTCTGCTGTGGGTATATCTGAGTAATATCAGACTGATATTTACATAATGCAATAATATGAAAAATGAGCATTAATAATGGAGTGTACGTGTTTAATTATATAAGAAAGGCTAGACTTTAACGTCATGCTGTGACTTGTTACCTGGAAACACTTGTAGCCACAAATCAGGGCAATATGCTACCTGTTACTATTTGTTTTCATGATAATACAGATCACTTACATCAGCCTTGAAGTAAACACGAGGGAGAGTACAAAGTGTTGAAATAAGAGCTAAAAACTTCCTTTTAAATCCCTCTCGCTGCCGTCCCCTGCATCATGTAGTAGTGTAATAAACAGTGTGATTTATAGTGTTTATCTGTCCTTTGTCTGACCTCTTGCTGCCTTCAGGGCCCATCAGTCTTGAGAGTTGCCTTGTGTAAACTACAGAAAAATAATCTTGATTCATGGAGCTGAAATCCACACCGACTCACCGCTGAGCTGATCAATCCTCATCATTTGACATTATACAGTGTGCATGTCTCTGTCAAGAATCAACCTTTGGCACAGTAACAACATAAACACAACAAAAAAGGTACAAGAGAGTCATATTTGCAACGTGGTTTTCCTTTAAAATGTCGCACTGCCGCAGCCAGTGAACAGCCTGGAATGACAAATGAAGCCGCACAAAGAGCACAGGCACTTGATGTTCTCTCCGGGATGTCACAAAGCGGATGCTGCCAATTAAACGGACGAAAAAGAATGTCACCAAAGTGAAAAGGCGTCCCCCCCCCGTCACATTCTGCGACCATGCACGCAGAATTTAAACAAGACCTTGAAGAGCGGCCTCATAAACCAGGGGCAGGGATAATACTTAGGGTATGACTCATAGTATATTAAGATGGAGGGTGGAAAATATGGAGGTTGACAAAAACAGATGGTGCAGAGAAACCGCTGCCTCAGATGTGAGCGCCGGCCCCCAGACTCAGCAGGTGCCCACGGTGCTGACGGTGGTGTAGCTGAACTTGGACATGGAGGTGGCCATCGACGTGCCCATGGAGGCGGCGATTATGCCTTCTTCTGATCCCCCCTCCTTCCGCCTGCAACAGCCGCTGCGACGGCACAGTCGGTTGCGGCAGCAGCAGGCGAAGGTGGACAACAGGGCTTTGCGGAAACGCATGTTCATGAAGCAGTAAATGATTGGGTTGACGCAGGCCGAGGTGTAGGACAGCAGGTGAATGAAGGAGATGGGCGCTCCTGACAGGGCTTTGAAGGCCGACTGCTGATCGAAGGCCTTCCAGGCGTTGACTAAGTATATGGGCATCCAGCAGATGAAGAAGAGCGCCACGATCACCATCAGCATGCGGATGACTCTCCTCTTGGCTTGCAGTTTGGCTTGAGACGTGTTGCTGCGAGCGCGCTCCGTCTTGGCGTGGTGTGCGTTGGACGCGGCCGAGAGGGTGGGAAGCTCCACAGCAGACGACGGTTTCTTGGATACCTGGATGTAGCAGCCGTCATCGTCCTCGTTAGTCCCGGTGAGAGGCTTACTCACACCGTTCTGCTGACCTGTGAAGAGGCAGGAAGACAACCGAGGACGATCAGAGTGACATAACGCGATGAAAAATGGATTTATTGGCACGTCGTTGTCGAAGATCTCTCACCCAAAGATCAAATACAAGAAAGATACAAATATTAAACATAGAATCACAAAAGATAATATAATAAATAATAATAGTAAGACAGCCATGCAACACATATTTAATGGATTACACTTCATTTAATATCAGGAATTAACTACAGCAGTGTTTCCCAACCTTTTTTGAGCCACATATTTTGCATTCGAAACATCACAAGGCACACCACCAAATAAAAACGGCTTTTTTCAGGGGAGGGGGGTTGGATCAAGAAATCTGAGAGGGGTGTGTCAGTGACCCCTTGGACGAACCCCCAGATTGAGCTCCATTGTATAATAGTATGGGAGGCATATCTCCCCCTCCTCAACCCGACACCTGCAGTTTGTGGGTAACTCATGAATCCACATAACACTAGTGTGTGTGTGTGTGTGGGGGGGGGGCTTTATCAACAGAACGCACCACATCAGGGCCGGTTCACTTCCCCCTTTTTTTTTTTTGCTTTTTTGCAAATGTGAACAGCAGACAGTTGTAGAGTGGATCGTTGGTGCGTGCAGTCGTATATATCTATATTATCTATATCACGCTGCTTGCTAACAGTACCAATGAGGTGGAACTGAGTCATTTCCCACGGTGCACCTGATGATTTCTCACGGTACACTGGTTGGGACACACTGGACTAGAGGACAAAAAAAATCATTCACTGCAACTTTTGCACGACAAAAGTCGTGCAATGTTAGTAAATAAGCAATAATTAGGGACTGGAGATGGAAACGAACAATAATATCTTTATGTGAATCATGTTTCTTTGTAACAGGTGGAAGTTATACTATGTAATTTGCATTGTCCCTTTAAATAAACTTTATAAATAAAAACAAGCTGAAACAATGCTTTGTATAAAACAAGAGGAACATGATTATTTTTCATATTTTAAGAGTGAGACCACTTACATTCCAACTGTTTTCATTACTTATAATAAGAATACCTCATTTAAAGGCAACAATATGTACGTTTAAGATGGATGGAACTGGAATAATTCACATATCACACTAGTAATTATGCATGATTGCTCTGTTTTTGTTATCTTTGAATGAGCTCTTAATATCTATGGAGGGAATTGATGTTTCTGTAAAAAAAAAAAAAAAAAAAAAAAACTCGGTGAATTCATTTTGTCG
>JAQQZY010000013.1:7865461-7876114 GCA_030068375.1 Ostorhinchus rueppellii
GCAAATAAAGGCAACAGTACACTTTTACTAATGTTGGGCTCAGTCTGGGAAAAGGCAGCAAAGTTCAAGTTGAAAAAGTATCGTTTAGGGGAATTTTGTTTTTTTTAACACAGTGGAGGGTCAATTTGACCTGAAGACAACAGGAGGATTAAAGTATCCAACCTCAGTACTGTGCGTTAGTTTCAGTGCTGGTCTCCAAAATGAGGCTGTTCTGACTAGGGTCTCATTTGACTCCATGTATAAAAATTAAATCTCTTACTAAAATCACACAAGTGTTTCTAAATCCCTGATTAAACCAGAGCGTCACAATAAGAGCTCCAACTAGTTCCTACTTGCACAGATCGTGTCTCCATCATTCTGAAAACCTGCCAGTTCAGACCAACAGTGTTTCCATAGAAATGACACTATTCAACATGTTTTCAACCTTTTATTAGACTAATATAATGTGTAGCATGTTCAAATGTGAATGTATACGACGGCTGAAACACTAAAAAACTGTTGAGACACGACTTCACTGATGAACATCCGATAATAAAACTGCACTTTATGGTAGTGGGTGAGTTAAAACATGTAAATACTGACAAAAATAGACAGTAGATTGTAAAACCAGCTGATGGTGACCCCTACAGTTAGGCCTCGGTGACCCTTTTTATGGTCTGAACCGGGCTTCCACAGATAATGGCTGTAGTTTTACTGTTTTGTTCTTAATGTGACTTGTCTTCTGTTGCTTTTTGCAAGGAAATAAATCCTGCTTCTGCTGTTGTTGGCTGGGGTTTAACTTCCATCAGTACTGTAGTGAACATTCAGGACAGATCTGATGAATCTTAGTTGTTAAAAATACTCATTATTGCTTCACTTTTAATGCAAAATGGTGCGTAGTGAGCAAGGCCACAGTGAAGTCGCTCATTCTGGGCACTTTCCACAGTAAAACACCAGACTCCTGTTGCACGGCTTCACTGTTCAGTTACTAATACGAAACCGAAGCTTCACTAACAGTTTAGTTTGACTCTGTTAATTGCACTGATGCACACGTACTAGTTGCATGTGATAATATTTAAGCTCTCGTCCTCCTACTTTGGTTAATAATGTTTTTTTATTTTATTTTTTTTGGACTGGAGCACAGAGGGGTTTGTGACGTGAGCGTAATGTGAAAAGTGTCTCCACCCTTTGTTTAAGCTCTGAACCTGTCGATGGAAAGTGTTCAGATTGTGTTTAATGGTTTAATGGTAAAAGTATTCGATGTGGTTCTGATGCATGTTGTTCTGTAAACGGAGTCATGATCAAATGTACGATGTTCAAGATGCAGTTTGTCTGGTTACGTTTTATCTTCCCTGTACGTGGATCTATAAATATTTAAGACCCACACAACAAAACTCGCATGTTCTGATGCTGTGTGTTTTTATATTTTGTTTTTGGGGTTTTTTGGGTTCTATTTTACTGTGGCGTCATTGGGGTAAAAGTGGAATTACCGGCTTCATTTTCTCTCATGACAAACTGCATCTTAAACGCATGACAAAGATATTTCTCAATCTCCTTTCTTTGCCAAAGTTTTATGTGCTGTGTGAATGAAGCTGTGTGACTGTTAACCTTTTATTATAGTGACCAGCACTGCATCTAAATTTGTGCTTATTTATCATGACTATTAGCTTCCAGACGCCCGCCTTTTAGTGCATTATATTGGCCAAAAATACATTTTGTGGGCTTTTACTATTTATAGAAACTACCTGTTACTAATGTAATGAATGTCATGTTTTTACTGCACTGTGTTCCTGTAGGATGTAGCGTACAAATGTGATTGTCATAGTTCAATGTTTTAGATTTATGTGATGTAGAAACACATTGATGTTTTTATTCCAATTTGCAATATAAGAAAGAACGTACCATTTAAGGTAGAGCATCAGAACCCAATAAGTATCGTTTAAATAGTTCATTACCTGCTTGTATTGTACTTAGAAGCAGATGAAGAAATCGATTCTGTCCATTCTGAAAGGGTTTTTTCACCAGACTTGACTAAAAGGGAGTTTATGTACTTCCATCTACATGTGCAGTGTTAACAGACGTGAAAAATCCCCTGATCCGGCCGATGGTTCTCATGGGTTCCTTCTGTGTGTGCCACCTTTTGGAGGTTCCTTCCAAGAAAATGAACCTGTTTTTAATTTCATTCTGCTTGCATTAGTAGTGGCAGAGTTGTGCTAAAATCAGGTGTGATGCTTTGGATGTTTGAATACTTTTGTAGGAATGTTTGCTGTAAAATGAAATGTAATAAACAACTAGTGAAAGGATTGGCCTTCTCTGCTTATTTTCTTTTTCCCATTCATGCACCATCATTTGTGTGTGTTTTTCCTACAGTATTTGTAAAACAGGAGCTGAACGCAGCCGTTTTCTGCTTAATAGAAACTAGTTGAACCTACTAAGGCGTTCCAGTCAGTGACTGCATGTTTTGGAAATGATTGAACCGTGTTTGCACTTGGACAACATTTCTCTTGGATCATTTGGTTGTTGGCACCTCCAGCTGCTGTGTGTTGCGTGACAGCTGCAGCAGCGTGTCAGCCGAAGGTTTGTCCTTGATGAACACGGCAGCCGTCGTTTCTAAAGCTCATGTTTAAAGGATGATGGAACTGCTCTGCATGTGCAAGACTGTCAGTGCTGGTTCTGATGGAGCGGCTGCTTTACATGGGGCGGCTATGGCTCAGGTGTAGAGCGGGTTGGCGGTTTGAATCCCACTCTCTCCAGGTCAGCCGTTGTGTCCTTGGGGAAGACACTTCCTGCCTCCAGTGTCACTCACACTGGTGTATGAATGTTTGGTGGAGGTGGGCGGGGCCGTAGGTGCAAAATGGCAGCCACACTTCCATCAGTCTGCCCCAGGACAGCAGATGTAGTTTACCACCACCAGAGGGAGAATGTGAGAGTGAAGGAAGAATGGATCAATATTGTAAAGCGCTTTGGGTGACTAGAAAAGTGCTACAAAAATGAATATTATTATTATTATTATTATTATTACTACTTGTACTGGTTTTAGTTTCCAAAGTGAGTGTTCCCTTTTTAATCTTTTGCCTTTTTATTCTTTCTTTATTTCTGTAGCTGTTGCTAGTTCAGGCTGCTTAGGTCTTTCTATATTTCTCGTGTTAATGAAACACCATTTCGTTCTGCACTGAATCATGTTGGTTTTGAGCCTGAATGACAATAAAGTGAATCTTGAATCTTAAACCCTTCTATTTAACTGGGTTTTTTTTTTGTTTTTTTAAATATTAGACTAATAAACACTTGTTCTTCGTAAATGGGACCTGATCTAATGACTATACTCGTGCTCAAAGGTAGAACAGACCTGCTGATGCTGCTACTTTCATGTCGTAGACCGTTACATTGCTCTTGTTTTGCAGATTCCTTGCAGACAGCTTCAGCTCCCAGCCTCCTTTGCTCTCCTCAGACCAGACTGACTCCTTTGTCCTCACCCCGCCCCCCAACATCTCCAAGCTCATTAACCAGCACCAACAGAGCCCCCGCGAGAGCAAGGCCTCCCTGTCCACTCTGCCGGGTCGCCTCAACAGAGCCCTGAGCCTCGGCACCATCCCATCCCTGACCAGGACAGGTAACGCTCACATCACGTGTCAGACGCTCAAACTCAAACACACTGTCGGCAAAACGGCGTCTTGGTTTCCCTTGTGGCGTTCTCCACCTAAAGGTCTAATTAGTCCTCTTGCTGTCGGTGCCATCGTGTCACAGACGAGCACATTCTTTTCTCCGCTTTGATACTGAAGGGTTCAGGTGTGGATGTTTGGCTTCCGTCTGCTCTGATCTCATGGCTCTGCTTCCTGGAGCTGCTCAGACATGTTTGCATGTTGGCTTAAGCACCGTCTGCACAGAGAACACGGTTCCTGAGAAGCTTCTGTTGGGTTCATTGTCTCACATGTTATAGATCATCACAGTCGCTCATACACAGTTTATCTTTAGATCTGCACCTGATGTAGGTGAGGAGCCATCACAACCCACAAAACTGAAGGGTTTTTGTTTTTTAAGTATTATTTTGGAGTTCAGTGGAAACAGACTTTTCCAGGTCTGTGATTCTCAGGTCAACACCATGACGACCAATAAACGTTTTTGTGATACCTCCCCTCTATTAGTTTGATGTAGTTTTTCTTTTCTTTTTTTCACTTCTATTTATTGATTTTTTTATTTTTATTTTTTTGTTATTTTTTAACATAAAGAAAAGGATGTAGTTCCGTCGTATGATACAAAAATCCAACACACAAACAATCCATCCATGTCTGTTCAAAAGTGTTGGAGGCTCCAGCCAACGTCAAACCAATGTCTTCAGTTTCAGAAAATAAAATACTTCCTTGATCCATTTTGAGATGGTTGGTGGAGAAGAGATGTCATTTTTCTAAAGTATTTCTGTGGTATTGGAATCAGGTGTCAAACATCTGATTCAGGAGTACCTCCACTTTATTCAGTTCAAGTCACTTTTTTGTTTTTATTTTAAATCAACAGCAGATGTCTGTGGATTCCAGTTGTTTAGGTCAAAGCAGTAAATGTTGAATTATTGGTGCCAGTGTCCGTCAGAACACCTTCACTGTGGAGCCTCTGTGTAAATATCACTGAAAACCTCAGGAACTTTACGTTTTTTTTAAAGCCTGTGTGTGGTTTAAAAAAATTTGAAAAAAATCTAATCGCCATTTAGGTCATAATGGATGGTCTTAGAGCACAGGTGTCAAACATGCGGCCCGGGGACCAAATCCAGCCCGCAACAGGGTCCAGTTCGGCCCTTGGGATGAATTTGTGAAATGCAAAAATGACACTCAGATATGAAGAGTTCAGGTTGTACATTCAGACCAGTTCACTCTCCAGTGGGCAGGACCAGTAGAATACTAACATATAAATAATGACAAGTCCAAATATTTCTCTTTGTAAATTTACCAATTAAAACTATAACTGCAAAAAATGTAAATAACCTGAACAACCTGAAAGAGCAGCAAGTACAATTTTAACAAGATTCTGTTAAATGTTTAGTGTATTAGTAGATCCACTGTGATCTATAAGTTCTAATGAACATGTGTAAATGATAAACTGAGACGTAATATTGTTAAAATTGCACTTATTTTTTCAGTTCATATTGTTTGAAAGGATAGTTTGCAGATGTAAACATTTTTTAATGCAATTTTACTTTTTTCGCTCTTAAAAGGTAGAGAAAAGTTTGGAGTTGACATTATCTATATAAAGTTATTTTACTAGTTCGGCTCACTACAGATTAAATTTGGTTGAATGTGGCCCTTGAATTAAAATGAGGTTGACAGTCCTGTAATAGCTGGTCTTATTCATCCACCAACAGAATGTCCGTTCCTGGAATATTCACTGTATTAAAATAGAACATAATGTAACTGTACGGACGGTGCCACTGCAATGACTGCTTTAAGTTTTTATGACTTAAGTGCATTTTACTTGGACTGTTGGAACACTTAACGATGCCAACACTGTTAATGATGGGATTTTATCCCTGAAAGTGAGTTTCAGAGATGTAACAGTTTAACCTCCGGCACCGCTGCTGGATGTTTTTCATTTAAACGCAGTAACGAGGACACGTCTGGATGGATTTTCTTATTCCTTGAACCTGATTTCAGCTTCTGTTATAAATCAGTTTATTGGACATAAATCAAACCATAACAGGCAGATTCAGATCAAATTGGGTTCATATTGATCATCTTCTAAATGTCTGTCCAGAGTTCGTACAGTGTCATTTTTATTCACTCTGAGTTTTGTGGGTTCAACTCGTTCTCTGATCATTATTCTGCCGCTGTCAGGTCGATGGAGCTCAGTTTAAGTTCATATCGATTTTCTAACAATTGTTGAGCATATATTTATACGTAGCGGAGGTTTCAGGGATGTTCGGTTGCCGTCAGCCTCGTTCTTAAACTGTTGATGTGCTTTGTAGACGCTGGTTCCCTGTTCAGTGGAAGCAGAGCACCGTCCATCTACAAAGACTCTCCACCTTCAGGTACGCGGACTGTTGCCTACATCCAACTGTCCATCACTTGAAAAGCTTCTGGCTGATATTTCTTGCCTCCTTTGTGCTCAGACTACTTTTCCCTCATATCTGGGAGCCGGCCGTCATCACCGGGCCCCTCCCCGACCCCCTCAGTGGCCGGATCCGTCACATCCAGCTCCTGTTCTGCCAGACACCGGCGTCCTCTCATCAGCCCCGCCCGCCTCAACATCAGCGGGCAGAAGCTCCTGAAGACCAGGCTCTTCTCCACTGAGCCCGAGTCGACGGTCAGGACTCCACCCACGTCCCCGTCACATTTCCACGTGGAGCTGACGTCTTCTGTGAGCAGGGGCTTCTTCAGTCCGGACTCATCGCTCTTCCACAGCCAAAACGGTGAGGTTTATGTTGGGGTGAAGGTTCGTCCGTGAAAACCAGATGGAAATGAGCGCAGTTGTGGGTGTCGTGTCTGGAATCTGCCACTAGATGGCAGCAAAGATCAAACCCCACACTGGCTTCAGAACCGGGGGGCCGACCCATTTTAGTTCAGGGGCCACATTCAGTGAAATTTGATCTGCAGTGGGTCAGAGCAACATAATAATAATAATAATAATAATAATAATAATAATAATAATAATAATAATAACTTTATTTATATTGCACCTTTTAAAAACTGAGTTTACAAAGTGCTTTACATACAAAGTAAAAAGGGCACAACAGCAGGATACAGATGTAAACAATGACAGGGGCAACACAATAAAAGAAATTCCTAAAAAATATATATAATGTAGTAGTAGTTAAAACGGTAAAATTTAATGTCAACTCTAAACTTTTTTTTGTTTTGCAGTGAAAAAAGTAAAATTACTTAATGAAAATGTTTACATTGACAAACTATCCTTTCAAACGATGTGAATAATCGGAACAATCTGTAAAAATAAGTGTAATTTTAACAATATTATGCTTTAGTTTATCATTTCCACATGTTCATTATAACTTGGATACACAAAATATTCAGTAACAGGTGGAATATTATTAAAATTGCACAGAGTTCTTTTAAGACATCTCAGGTTGTTCAGATTTTTTGCTAAATTATACTTTATTTTAGTGTAAATACATGAAAACATGTACAAAACTTTGAAGTTGTGAGTTATTGTTCATATCTTCAGTGTTATTTTTGCGTTTCACAAATTCATGCCAGGGGCCAAACTGGACCCTTTGGCTGGATTTGGCCCCCGGGTGCATGTTTGACACCTGTGACTTAGAAACGCTGAAATATATTAATATTATAATCAAGAATTTGTCCTCAGTGTAAACAGGCTTTTGATTTAATAACTTGAGCTGAAATCCAGACTCTTCTTTGGTTGATGTTGATGGAGACGTTTGAGGACAGAATGTGTTTTATTATCAGTTTCAGTTTCTCAGTTTGTTTTTTCATCGTTTCAGATTTGACTTCTTTGTTCAGAGACGGCAGCGTGATTGAGGAGGAGGAGAAACGAAGTAACTCCTCAGATTCCTCTGCTTGTCTGGTTGGTACGACGACCCCGGTACCAGAGAGTTCACCTCCTCAAAAAGGTAGAGAAGGCCACAGACACCGTCCTCCTCCGTCACATCAGCTGATGGTCAGCTTTATTTGCTGACGTAACATGAAGGGTCTTATTGATCGTTTTCATTTGCACTAGTTCTGCTCTGGTTTGGATTCAGAATGTGGTGTTTACATGGAACAAAAGCAGACGTGTGAGTGCTCTGGTCAACAGTGATGATGATCAGGTAGAAAAACAGGATTTCAGATTCTGAATGGGACTAATTTAGTTGCGATCAGATGTTTTTCTAACAGATAATGACCTTTATTATCCAGAACTTCATAGGTCACCTTCACAAACTGATATAAAGTAGAAATAAGGAGTCCTTTCTCTGTAATGGTTCACAGATGGTCTTTAAATGTGACAGATAAAATACATTTTGCCTCAGATTCCAGTGATCTCATGTCTGAGGCCTGGCTATGGTGTAAAAAGTACAACAGATAAAATCAGCTGTAAATTTTTTTTTCTGAAAGTGGTATTTTAAAAAGTGTAACAGTGGGTGTGAAGGAACAAATGAGTCCGAACAGATACAGGCTCCTTCTCATCAACTCTTTAGTCGGCTCCAACCCACAGTCCAGTTCAACTCCCCAAAACAGTCCCCCCCCCCCCAAGTGGCATCTCGCATCACAGAACATCAACGCAACACCACTGTGACCACACACATAAGCGTCATCCAGCAGTTACATAAGAACACACCCAAACCATGTGTGCACGCGTCTGCATCATCACTGGTCCCACTTTTACAGCAGAACATGTGCTTATGTTTGCAGGTCTCATTTTCACTCTTAAAACAGTTCCATGAAATACAGATCTTTAGCTAAAAAGTGAGCCCATGTGTTCAGATTCACTTTTTCCTGTCGTTCCCTTTCACTTGATCAGAATAGAAGTTTGTCATTTAGCAGCATCTCTCCAGCACCATTTCATAAGAGACAACATATAACAGCAGTAAATATCAATAAGAGGACAATAAATATTATAGATCATATGCATCCAATCGCACAAGGCTAAAAACATGTATACACACACAACAGATAATATAAAAATATACTCGGATCTAAAAGTGCATAGTTCCAGTGGGTATAGTGCATTAAGGTTTCTGTGCAGCAGTCTGTTGGTGCCTTCGTCGCCCTGTATCTCCTGCCAGAAAGGGGAGGGCTCCAGGGTGTGCTGGGTGTTTGGAGGTGGAGCAGACCCAGCTATGAGTTTATTCATTTTTTTCCTCCTGTGTAGGGTTCTGGAAGCGTCTCCTGTGGCCGGGCCTTTTATTCCTCAGCATCACTGCCAACGTCCTCTTTGCCTCCCTGTATCTGTACCATAACTGTAGAAGACCTGCTGACGGCTCGGCCTTCCTGTCGTGCTCCCAGTAAGTCCACCTCTGACCCCAGTTGGACCAGTCTTCTCAGACCTGGGGGTCCTTTCGCAGCTGCTGGAACCATCGGCGCTCCAGGAGTTCCGTGTGTTTTTACTGAGGCTCATTAAGTTCTGATGTCGGATTACAGATGTTCTTCCACTTGTTGTTTGGAGAAAACTGGATGGTGGAAATGTCTGCGGGGACGTTAAAGGCTTCGAAACGCGTGGGTTTGGTGTCGTGTTCCGGTCGGTTTGTCGCTGTTTCTCTTACATGAACAGTTACACATGTGCTCACACTAAGGCTCGTAGCTACGTCAAAACATGCTGTGAAATAGGATGAGAGCAGCGTACATGATGTGGAATCGATGAAGGAATGCGTTAAAACGACACCGCTGTACTTTGTTTGGAACTTCTACATGAGACTACACCAGACCTGTAAGGTGACATGACGGATGCTTTAAAGCACAGGTGTCAAACATACGGCCTGGGGGCCAAATCCAGCCCGCCAAAGGGTCCAATCAGGCCCACGGGATAAATTTGCGAAGTCCAAAGGTATTAACAGTCAAGGGTGTCGAACTTGAAAATAATAGTGTAATAACCTAGATATAATGGTTTAATATGAAACAAAAAATATGACATTATGTATTTAAATAATGGCAACACCAATTTTTTCCTGTTTGATTTCTTCCAAAGAATGTTAAATTCTGATATTCTTAATTATTAAACACCAATAAGCTGAATAAATATCAACAACCTGAAATGTATAAAGAAAATTAAGTGCAATTTTAACAATAATCGACCGGTTTCGTGCTTCTGTAGAGCAGATCTGTCATGCACATGTATGAATCATAAGTCGAGGCATAATATTGAGCAAGGTTTTCTTCTTCTTATAATTTCTCATTATTTTTCTGCAGAAATTTCAGTTTTTTTCAGGTTATTCATATCTTTTGTTTGTAAAATGTTAATGTATTCATGATTTAATGTTATTTTTTTCATCACAAAATTTGGGGTTGTCCTTATTTATGGGCTGTTATGCTGTTATTTTTTGACCCACTGGAGATCAAACTGGGCTGAATGTGGCCCCTGAAGGAAAATAAGTTGGACACCCCTGCTTTAAAGGTAAAATATGTAACATTTATGCACTAAAAACACTCTGAACACATGCATAATAATATTCCTGCTCAGTCATGACTCTGACCTCCACAGACTCTCCTCTTTTTCTTCTTCCATCTTTGTCCCGCCCACTTTTTTAGACACAATTCAAGAACCAGATGCAAACATGACACGTCCTTTCCTCATTTTAAATAAGGGTCTGGTTTATGGAGCAGATGCATAATGTTATTAACGACAGTGTGCTGCTGAGTTGTGAGTTTTCAGGTAAAAGTTTAAAGTCCATAACGTGGGAACAGTCCAGTCACGGTTTCAGACGTCCTACTGGTTGATGAAACCTGCGGCACCACCAGTCGAATCCACCGTTACATGACTCTGAATAAAGGCAGTATTAGTTTGAAAGACCTGCTCTTGTTCAGGCTCTGGATCCTCACTGTTCTACTTGAGCTTCTGTCCTTCATGTGCATTTTACTCAGTCCAAGTTTTCAAGTTACAAACAAAAGGCAGAGGAGGAGGACCTGCAGAGTCATGGCTTCTGCTCTATTTTATTGGTTCTCATTGAATCTCAATGAAGGAACAAGTGACTGGAAAATGACTTCTAGAGATGAGTTCTGTGGGGGGGGGGGGGGGGGGGGGGGG
>JAQQZY010000013.1:7878511-7891709 GCA_030068375.1 Ostorhinchus rueppellii
CAGCTCTATTTGTAAAGTGTCATGAGATAACTTTGTTATGATTTGGCGCTATATAAATAAACTTTGATTTGATTTTGTCATTTGTGAAAAGTGCGTGCCCATAAAATAAACCATAAAAATTATCACCACATTTGCTGCTCATTAGACACTATAGCACCAATTGAAGCTGTGTTCTACTCAAGAGTTTCACTTAAACAACTTCATAACTATTGCTTATTAATAGTAAAGCAGCTATAAGTCATAATGTATTGCAGCAGAAAAAAAGTAACATTAATATTTGATTGGACCACCTTATGCATTTACAGTGGCATCATTAGTCACTTTTCCATTTGGCTTATGCGCAAAACTTTACTGACATTTACTAAATGTAAAAAAACTGAACTGCGTAATGTCGGTTTAACCATTAGATCACAAATACGATGATTTTTTATTTATAATCGCGAGATGACACGAGAAGTCAATCCATAAACATGGTATGGAACGTAAATATGGTGTTGACTTACAGATATATTCATTAGTATTATTATATATTACCGCTCTATTCTGTACAAAATTGAATTTGATGCAAATTCGCAACAATTGGCATCAAGGGGTTTTCCATATGATTACGTTTTAAGCTGAGTGGACATTTTTGTAACAGCTTAAAAGAAAAACAAAAAAAAAACGGAATTGCATTGTTTTTTTTCATGTCTAAAGTGGAAGAAAAACACTAAAGTTCCATCAGTCATACATGAAAGGGTTAAGAATAGACATTATTTATTCAGTTCTAAACTTCATAAAGCATATTAAGACTGTAATTCATTTACAACTTCCTTACTTACAGCGGCATCCGGGAGGTTATTGAAGGAGAGCAGTTTTTTAATGGCTAATCAGTCACGTTGAATAAATGATCTTAATATGCCTGGTTCAGTACAAGCCTCATAAGAAAAGTCCTCCACACAAAGACGGTGCAGCAGAAAGTACTCACTTCCTGTTGAGAATGCGTAGATGGATGTACTAAATAAATACACTAATACCAAGTCATTTACCGATAACTAACGTTCTTTTTATGAGCGTCATTTGCTTTGTTCTTAGTCCCTTCGGAGGAGATCTTGCTCGTATGTTGCTCAGACGGAGACAGGACTCAAGCAAAGTTCAAGTTAATTCTGATCTGTGTGTCTGAAAAGCGACATTTTATTGTCAGAACGTTCAGGAGATGTGTAGCGGATGAAAAATGGCTCCAATATTGACCGAGTTCACGTTTATTCCTCCCATTGGAAACGAATGGGGGAGGCGTGCAGCTCGTGACCCTCCAGTGAGACGTGTCAGCTGAGAAACATCTTTGCCGAACCACACAAACAGTCATTCTCCTTTAATAAATACGGTTTATTCTCATGCAACAAAACAAAAAAACTATCTGTCGTTGGTGTCAAGTATGTCGAAATGAACACTTAACTCCGAGAGTCGACTCTTGCTAATAACTTACCTGGAGATTAAATTTTAATTTTTTATTTCACAGTTCTATTGAGTCTTATCTATTGAAAATATATTAAGCTCATTAATCAAGTACAACTTTCTTCTTCACCATCAGTGATCAGTAATTAGAACAAAAGGTGGATGATATAGCCGGAAGATCATATCATCATGTTTTATAATTGCAATATTGATTGAATTTAAACAGAAGTTTTCATTTAACCTTGAAATGCACTTTGGGGTCTGCACAATAATACGTTAAAAATCCCCCTACTTCTAGTACAGATCAGTATTTTGGCATTAAAAAAGTATTGTGGGGGGTTATAGATCAGGAACTAGTGTTTCTAGTCTACTTTGTTTGGTTATTTTGTGTTTTGTTTTGTTTGTTTTTTACAGATTGTATGCGTTGACACTATTAAAACCTCAGGACACAACCCTTATCCCTACGCTTTTTAGGAACTTATGACCAAGTTGTTCCCTATTTTGTTGTATTTGTTTACTTTAGACATAAAAGAAAATGAGCACTGTTATAATACTGCAATGGATGCATAAGATGTCATGGCTCAATAAAAATACTTGAAACAAAAAAGTAATTTGCAGTGAATATTAATAATAAAACAAAGACAAATTCAAGTATTTTTCTTTTTGTCACGTCTGGGAACAGAAAATAGTTCATATTTTTATGTTGCTGTCCTGTCATTTCCTGTTTTATTTTGGTAACCTTCCTCCCGTGTCATGTCTGTCGTCTTTACTTCCTGCTCCTCTTGTTTTCCCGCTCCTGATTATTCCCACCTGTGTCTTGTTAATCATCAGTGTCTCCCCTCCCCTTTGTGTGTGTATTTAAGTCCTGTGTTCTGTCGACTCCAGTGCCAGTTCGTCCTCCTGAGAAGTACAAAACTTTCCAGCGATTCTGTTACCTGTTCTGATTCTTGTGCACTGACCCTTTTTTGCCTCCGACCTCTGATCCTGATCTGCCTGTGCCCATTCGACCTGCTGCTTGTGTTTTTTGGACTCTGATTCTGCGTTTGCATTTAGTGATCTTCTGCGTGGAACGAACTGCTCACCTGAACTCTGACCTCAGCACAGATTTACGATACCGTTTTTGCCTGCTTCTTTTTGTACCTCTGTTACTGACCTCTCCTTCTGTTCACACTAGAGATTGCCTGAACCCTTGGTACCATTGCTTCCCGTCCTTCCCGGTATTGACCCTTGGCCTGGCCGTGACCACCGAGTTGGATCATTCCTATTTGATAAAGGACGCTGTGTATTTTGCGTAATTCATTGTATTAATAAACTGTTACTCTTTTACTCTATCCCATCTGTCGTACTCTGCTCATTGGGTTCTGGTTCTATGTTCGGACGTGATACTTTTAAGCAAACCACTGTGCATTTTTCAGACTTAACACTTTCTCATAAATTCATCTTCTACTGACACTTGGCATGAAGCCCACATTCTCTGAATGCTACTGCATCTTTATTCTCTTTTACTCCTTGAGGCATAAAATGAGAAACTGTCCAACCCTAATCAGGAAGTTATTAAAGGAAAAGTGGCCTCACAGCTGCAGAATATGATCATGCAAAATAAAACAATAAGAAGCACTTTATATGAAGTAAAGTAAAGGTCGTATAGTACTAATATGGACGGAAATAAGAAACTGCTTCATGGTAAATATGTACAGTATGGATCGTGCTTTCTCTTCTCTGGGAATATTTGGTTGCTTTAACTAATACCATTTCTTCCAGTGGCTTGTTTTTTTTCATCCCATGAGTTCATATTTACATTTTTCTGTGTAATGATGTAACGGAAAGAAACCAGTGAACTCACAAGACGCTGAGTTCCACATATAAGCTTCTCCACGGGTTCCTGCCTTCTCTAACTGCCTCCTTCGGCTTCCTTCTGTCAAACCGGTGCAATTTTTAACGGATTAAATCTAGCTTCGGAAAACAAACATATTTCTGTGAATTCGGGATACTAAATTCTGTCTGACAGAAGAAATATTAAAGAAATCTGTGTAATATGATTACATTTCCCAGAGTAGCATTCTACCGAGACATTTGCGACTTTGCCTTCGGAGAAAACATCCTTAAATGAAATTTGCATCCTTATTACGGGGAGCTTTGACTCAGCCCCGAAGATTTCTCGACATTTAGGAGAGGCCCAGAAAGTAAGGAACACAAGCAAAAAGGATAAAATACTTTCAACTCCATGCAGTTCACGTCCCTAGAAGGTGTTGTCATCCAGTCATTTGGCAGAACAATGAAGAAAAACTAATCAGACTCCAGTCTCTGTAACTTAATGAAGCTGACATTTACCATCTATGGCGTTCATCAGCGAAAGAGCACAAGAAGAAATGGATAAATTCAACTTTTTGTTTTCCATTTCTGTGACGGGCTTTCCAATCACACTGAGCAGCAGTTTATTAAATGTCAACATCTGTTTTCTCCTCGCCATTAATGGCCGTGTTTTGGAATCATTTCATTCGTATGAAGCAAACACTCAAGTGGAAGTAAACCGTCACAAACAGTCTGGATAAACTTTCCCTCGGAGCCGACAGCTGCCTCTGATGCTGCGTGTGTGTCCGCTCTGCCGGTAAACCTCCCATCACACACCCACTAATGCCTCTGGATTCGCTCTCTGTCATTCTTTCACTATGGGTTCGTGTCGTCGCGGCCATTTCAAATTGCCGACGTATCTTCAGAGAGTTGACGCATGTGTGGTGTCCTGAAACGTTCAATCAAAAGATACACATCAGGCCAGAGTGTATGTTTGACTTCCTGAATGCCAACTCTGATCGCTTCATAAATCAGGATTCCTTTATAAAAGTTAATTTCACACATTTTCTATGACTTTGAGGCAATTTTACTTGATCAAACATTCTCTAAATATATAGATTTGTATGAAAACTATGAATAAAAATAGATTTGCCTGAGCCAGGACCTGCACTGAATAAAGGCAAAATGGGGGTTGTGGAATTTGCATGTGGGTGTGGCCAAGCGTGTGCTGCAATACTAATCATTCCATATCTGTTTTTTGTTTTTTTTGTTTTCTAATTTAGCAGTAACCATAACAGCTCAAATTGTACGTCTAAGCCAGTAGTTTAACCCTTTCATACATACTGGTCACTACAGTGGACAGTTTTTCTACAGCTGTTCTATTATATATTCATGGATTTTATTGTTTTAGTTCCATTTCAGCCAACACAGTGGACACTGATGCTACCGTTATTGTAACTTTGCTGTTCTTGATCAACCTGATCTGCAATGACATGTTTCAGTGGAAATCAACTGCATTGTTTTTGTTTTTATATCAAAAACATGTTTTGTTTTGGGGGTTTTTGCATCTTATCTCCATGAAGTGAATACTAGCCAGTATTAAAGTATGTTAAAATGTGAAAAAACATCTGATGAGCAGCAGCAAAAATGTTTTTATTCCAAAGATTTCCATATTACTTTCTGATATTAGGTTTTAAATGCATATTTCTTTGCTTCAAAAACTAAATGCATGGTGTCTGGTTAAGCGGACATTTTATGAAACTCCTTATAAAACAAAACAAATCAAAAAAACTCGATCACATTGGGGGTTTTTTCATGCCTAAAGAGGAATAAAAACACTCAGGAAAAAATATCTTGACTAAGGTTGTCATAATTCATACATGAAAGGGTTAACGTGTCATTAAAGAATAATAAGCAAATATTTAATAAAACCATGAATTTATCATCATTGACAAAGTAACAAGAGTGAAGAAAAATATACAGCAGTTATTAAACTTTGGAAAAAATACCAAAAAGTGCTCTTGTTCAAGGAAAGTGCAAATATTTAACAGACCACACTTTTCTTCATATATGAGTATATTATGTCCAAAAATTAAACTGATACAATTTTTATTTTAGCTTTAAAAAACATTAATTCATGGTAGCAAAGTGAGAATCCAAAAATGTAACAAAATGAGAGGTTTGTTCAGTTTGATGCACCATAATAACAAAAATAAAATGATAATAATAACAATAATCAAAAATTTTACTAAGATACTGATGAAGTGATCAGTCTGTGCCCACATAGGTTTCATTACTATATTTAATACACATCTTTCTGTTGTTTTTCCTCATAAATAACATTCAAAATCATTATAGCACTTGATTATTATGAAATATAAGATTAGACATGGGGACATTTTTAAACATATTTATTTACACATTACTATTTATATTCTGAATTTATGCTGCATACATTCATTTACCATCTTTACTGTTCTTCATTTATACTGTATTCTCAAATATTTTCTTATATATCCAGTTGTAATTCAGATACAAATTAAATAATAAGAAGTCATAAAAAATATTGATTTAGAGAAAAAATAAATTAACTGATATTTATTTTTGCTTGGCCAGGCCCATAAATGTAATTAATTCACGTGACATGATTACAGTATGTTTTCATCTGAAGTTAAATAAATCAATTGGAACTGAATTGAATGTCAAATCCATGACTTTTATGTAATTCATAGTAGGAGAAAAGAAAGAAAGTTATGGTTTTTTTGGTTTTGTTTGGTAACTCCGCCCACTGTGGACACGTGAACTCCAGACGCCAGAGTCACGACGTGAAAAGACATATCCGCCATTTTGTACAGTCGAAGGTGGCCAAAATAAAAGGCAAAAACAATTGAGTCTTAATCTTGTGTACACTTAGGTAGCTCAGGCAAATTTCCCACCAAGTTAATGTTTTCTTTGCAAAAACATTATCAAACTACATCAATTAATGTTCATATAAGGTAGCTAATGTCACTTTACGTGTAAAAGTGAGAGACAGATGCATGTTTTGCTGCAAAAATACAACAAACCAGGTAATTTAACCCTTCTATGCACACATTATGACAACAAGGTAGCTAATGTCACTTTACGTGTAAAAGTGAGAGACAGATGCATGTTTTGCTGCAGAAATACAACAAACCAGGTAATTTAACCCTTCCATGCACACATTATGACAACATGACAACCTTCATCAAGATTTTTTCATTCCTCTTTAGATGTAAAAAAAACAATTCCATTGAATTTTTTATTAACCTATTTTTCAAGGATTTCCAAAGATATCCACTCAACTGAACGCTATGCATTTAATTTTTTAAGCAAAGAAACACGCATTTACTGCTAAAATGTGTGAAAACTATTAAATAATTTTCTAAATATTGCTAATCTGATGTTTTGCCACATTCTGACATACTCTAATACTAGTTATTACACACTTTACAAAGATAAAATGCAAAATAACAACTTTTTGCTTAAAAAAAAAAACTCTTAATGACAGTCTAACAACAATAACAAGCAATTGCTTTTCACAAACATGTTAGTACAGATGTAATGGTATGAATGTCAGTGTATGAGATGTTGCATAAGTGTCCACTGTGTTGGTTGATATGGAACTAAAACAATAAAATCCCTGAATATATAAATAAGAGAACAGCTGTAGAATAAATGTCCACTGTAGTGACCAGTATATATGAAAGGGTTAATATGTAGCATGAATTATTTTGCCCAAAGGAGTACATAAAAGTGCAGGTATTGGTATTACCTAGTTGAAAAGTGCCTGTGATTGGCTAAAATCTGGTGGTACAGATGATCCACAGCTGAAAACACAGCAGAGGAGTACAGTCATGTATTATTTATTTCTTATTTCTCTATACGAGTCTTTGAAATGTATAAAATAGCTCTAATTGTCCTTAAGTGAACCTCAGAAACGCATGAAAAACTTCTATGAGCAGACGTGGACGATAATGTCTTCTCAGATTTCTTGAATTACAATAAAGTTGCAGAAAAAATGATTAGACCACCCCTTGTTTTCTTCAATTTCTTGTTCATTTTAATGCCTGGTCCAACTAAAGGTCCATTTGTTTGGACAAATATAATGATAACAACAAAACTAGCTCATAAGAGTTTAATTCCAGAGCTGATATCTATCCATTTTCCATGTTTTCTTGATCATAACATTAATATCTATGGCATTGCACTGTGCTTGCAGGCATTTTTTCGTCACATGGTACACACAGGAGTTAGTACTTGATTGCATAACCATTATTTTTGATGACTTTTGATGGTCTAATCATTTTTTTCTTCAACTGTATGTAGGGAATTTTTATCCAATAACACTTAAAAAACATATCCATCACTGCAGGTTTAATAGAAATGACCCTTACTGAAGCTGCTGAAGGCCCACATTTATTCTTGGTACTTTCTTTCTTGAATTTTCTACCGGAATTTCTGACTATACTGGCTGCAGATTGATGTCTTTCTTACTGAGCTGCTTTACTCGTAAACTCTCTGGACTTGAATTTAGCAGAGTTTGAACTATTGACAATCCTTCAGGGCTCAGCTTCACTGTGACCTGAACCGCTGAACGTGCATTTTTTCTCCTGTAGTGGAGCCTTAATTCATGTCTGTCCAACAATACAAGTTAGAGACAGACCAAGGCTATTTTACTGATTAATGGTATCAGAATGTATGCTTTATTATTACTTCGATTTACACTATGTCAGCTATTTTCTTTATGTGATTTCGAATAAAGTCACAGATTGCTCATTTAATCGTGTTCAAAAAAAAAAAAAAATCACAATTTTTTCCACCTTTAAAGACTCAAACAGCCACCAGCCACCAAAACCATCTACTGATCTAAAGTGTTTAATACCTGTTGATCCACTAATCTTATCAATACATGTCAATAATTTGTGTAAATGCAGTTTGTCATCTTTTCATGTTCAGCTATTAATATCTTAGCTGAGAAATAATAATAATAATAATAATAATAATACATTTGATTTAAAATCACTGTTCAGGTCACTCAAGGACACTTTATAGATAAAATTAAAACATAGTAACAATGAAAAAAAAAAAAAGAAAGTCACTTATTCCTCAGTTATCCCTGTTTCTGATATAATAACCTTCAATTTTAATCTCAGTTTTAATTAACATCTACATGATTAGTGAATTAAATATAGGAAAATGCCTGATATACACTTAAAATAATGCAAAATACAAAGGATAACATTATAATCAATGATAAATGGGTGCATCTATGAAACTGGTCCCTAAAAATTCTATGTAATTTTATGAAGCAATTTTGGAAGAACTTTGGGTCTGTTTTTAAAATAAATACTTTCTGAGATAAAAGGCAAACTATTTTTTAGATACAACATATTTTTTATATTATTTTTTTCAACAAAAATCCACATGTAATGCGGTAAAAAAAAAAAAAAAAAGGACGTGAAAATTACACGCCACCATTTTTTTCAAAAATCTTTTTATTCTCTCGCAGGTACATTTTGGGAATTGAAATAATTGTACAAGGCGGAGTGTTTCACAGAATTTATGTGTTTAAATGGGCAGGTTCTGCATGTAATGCAAGTGGACACGATGGTTTACGCACGAAACCTGGAATAAAACTGCCTATTCATAAAAAAAACAAAAAAAACAAAACAAAACACATATCTGGATTAGAAAAACCACTAGGATTGACAAATTTAACACCGTGTCTTTATTTATAGCTCTATACGAGACCATTTCAAGTAATGTTTTCCAGATCAAATGCACTGACACCTAGGTAGCTTTTCCTGTCCCCAATTTTAGTCCCATTTTTGGCCCCAATATTTAATTAACCATTCATTAATTATGGGATGTCTCAGAACAAGAGTATATCTTTTTTGCATTTATCTGAGATCATTATTAGGTACATCCTGGGGAGAAATATGACTAAATGTCTTTCATTTTTGGGTCTAAAAAAGCTGACATGATGACTGATGATAGAATAGAAGTACCCAAACCACTTAAGAAAGATAAAATAGAGAGAAAAATTAATCTGAGAAGTGCCGCAAAAGCAGCACTGGGCCTTTATGGGTAAGAATCCACTATTGTTCGACCTCTAACTTTGTATTTACCTGGAAGTCTGTTGAGCAGCAGAGATCCTGAAGGTGTGTGTTTGTGTTCTTCGTTTGGTGACACTGATCACAGACCGGCTGTTGTTCACATGTAGGATCCACTAAAGTCAATAGTATGTAAGTAGTAGAACTGTGTCTCCAATGGTCAGAATTCTAATTATTTTAATGCATGGTTGACATTTTGGTGGTTTTATCTCAAGCTGTGACTCATATTTTTATTTCGAGAAGTGGAATTCCATTTTTTCTCCCATTACACAGTCAGTTTTAGGTTTTCTCAGCTGATGCTACCCAGATATACCTTGGACTTCAAACAGAGTGTAGTGAGTTAACAGGAAATGATTTGTAACAGCATCATTAACCTATAAAGACCCACAGTAGTGTGACTTTTGGGGCAGTTTCCAAATGAATTTTTTTCTCCATTTAATGTTTCCTAAGTGATTTATCACCATTTATTATAATATTATTCTCCGAAATTAGCATTTTTTCGAGTGAAGATGATGTATTTTCTGATGTTTAAGTCACTGATCGTGAAGATGTTCAGAAAATCTCAGAGTAAAGTCAAAGGTTATTATATCACAACAGGAAAAAAATGAAGAAAATGTGACTTTTCAGTAAAATATATCATTAACTGAACATCCATCAGATGTGTCGATACACTGTCATTGATCCAACTCCATGAGTTTTACTGGTGTATCAATGTTGCAGAAGATGACGGTGTTTCCATGGAAACGACAGAGTCTCTGAACGTCCAAATGGGTCATATCTGATGACCATGAAAAGACGAAAACGGTATTTTACACCAATTATTTACATGTATTGATGGGATTAGTGGGTCAGCAGTTTAGATGCTTCTGGTCAGTGGTGGATGTTTGGGTCTTTACTGGTTTTTGAAGCTGGATCAACTTGTATGCTATATTGTCCTGAGACACAACAATGCCTTTTTGTCCTCTGTAGACAACAAAAGTGATACAGTTTTAAAAAGGCAGATGCTATTTGCACCCAGGTGTAAATAGTGAACATTGTAATTTACACCCGGGTGTAAATAGCAACAGTTACGATTTGCACTCGGGTGTAAATAGTATATATATATTCACACAATTCTTCTATGTGTAATTAGATACTGATAAATATGTATTGAACAGGTTACATTAGCTCTGTTTCTTCTGTAAACATGGCCACACTCATAAAAACGGTGGCCAATTAATTCTCCGACAGCAGTTCAGCTTAGTGCTGGATGTGCATATGGCCACGTCTGAATCCCATTTTATCACAGTAATGAGCCGAGTTACTGTTACAGTCAGCACAATGCAACTCAATTAGTCTTTCAGCCATACACCCCGTGAGAGAATACTATTGATCTAGCATTACTTTGAAATTTCTAGAGTCGGAAAGAGCTTGTTTGCGGCGCACGACCAAACTCAGCACATATTCAATTACCCATAAGGCCTTGTTGGACGTGCAACTTATCATACATTTCTCAGCTTCATCGAAATATTTAAAAATACTTGGCTGAAGATTTCAACTCAACGCCTATTGACGAAACCGAGTAGAAAAGTCGTTGGCGTGCAACAATAAGCTTCGGTATTCACATGTTCAGTAGGTGTGAGCTCGTGTCTATTTAAAGAAAAAGCATTTAGCAGATAAAATGGGACTGAATTACTGCGCCGCGAGCTCCCCCGAGGCCGATACGTTCTGTCCACTCTGCTGCCTCTGATACATAATGAAAGAGAGCTGGACGCCTTCGAACATTCAACATTTAAATCACATTCATATAGATCACATGTTCCAAGTGAAACCCATAGTTATGACCCTGCTCGTCCAAAAATGCTCCTGTAATTTACTGTCATTAGGAGTTTTAATGTCCATTTTTCAATATTATCATTGAGAATCTCTTCGAAAAACAAACTGTTTCCTCAATTTAATGTTGAACACTTGTTTTATTTGCTTATATTACACCACAGATAAGATGAATAGTATGGTGACAAATGAAGATAAATGGACGGTACATTTATCAGCAGGTCTGTGAGCAGTAGTAACCCAAGTTGGACTCCCACATGTGCAAAAGTGGTCTTAAATAGAACACCCGCCCTCTGGATAATGCAGATTTAAGATCGTTGGACACCCTGTGCACGCTAAGGCTACATTTTAATGCATTTATGTTTTACAGCACTGTGTTAAAAAGAAAACAACCTCTGTCTGCACAATAGTTTTTGCAGTTTCAAAGTTTTCAGCTCACTTACACTTGTATCAAACATAAAACTTGGGAGTCGATGAGATCAAATAGCAGCTCATCCGATGTAAATGTAGTCGTGGTGTTGTGATTACAAGTAGAATTTAACGAAACAGATTTTATTTTTTGAGGTTCTTGATTGAGATTTCCAATTGTGGAAAAAGAAATGTTGACTTGTGTTTTTTTCTTTCAAGTAGATAGTATTTTGGTAGCATTTTGGAACGGGGGGGAGGAGTTGATGCGAATTCGTGACAATCTGCGACAAGGGGTTACATAACTTAGTCTGTAAAATCATCAAATACCCATACATCACTGACAAAATGTGTATGTGTGATGTACGACTAACTTTTGTCATCCTACTTTCTAATGTACTTTGTGTTTTCTGTATACAGGTGGTCCTCGGGTTACGCATGAGTTCCGTTCCTACGCTGGCGACGTAACTTGAATTTCCATGCAAGTCGGAATTAACCCTTTAATGCCCCCTAAATACCCCCTAAATCTCTTAATAAATATCCAAATGCACGTATTTTCTTCATATTAATTCAATTCAGTGTCTCGCCTTTCTCCGACCTTTTGATGATATCCAGCTTCGTTTCCATCGTAATGGCTTTCCTCTTGGCTGGACCAGCATCGCTAGGAGATCCTGCTTTCTTTTTTGGGGCCATGATGTGAAAAAGGAGGGGGACACATTCCATTTGGACCCTATCCTTAATGTAGTATGTACGCTAAAGTTGGAAGAATTGTTTTCCGATGCATTCCTCTTTTTATTCCCATCAGTTATCATCAGCAGACACATGCACACATTGAGCCCAAAGGGTGCTTCAGCTCCTGCCCTTTTTGCCCCATAGATAAGAAGTGTCCTTTTTATCTCTTTTAAATAAATAAATTCCTGTTCTGCAAAGGGATATCAAAGCAAATGGCGGTATAAGAACGCCATGGTTATCAACCGTACGCATTTCCTTGTAATAGCGTGTTACAGTATTTGATGTGTTGAGTATAAAGCTGCTTCTCTGTCACTGTCTCTCACTGTTCATCTTAACTTCAACAACAAATAGCCTGATAATAAGCCAATGTTTTATTGCTTTTTAGAATTGCTTGTCTTCCAAACCTCAGCATTATGATACATTTTGACAATAATTTGTTAAAGATAGGGTGGGAGATGTTTTCCTGGACCATTTTTTTTACTATATTACTTAAAATCCCCTTCACACCCTGATTACAACCAATTAATTAAATGCTCTGACACAAAAATAAAAACATTTAGTCACCTGTAGAACGGACAGGGCTGAAAAAACACCATCCAATCATTTTAACCGACCCATCGAAATGATTGGATGGTGATATGTCTATCAAACTCAATTTTCATTTGTCCAGCCCCCTTCAGCGCTGTCCCCTCTTTGTGCAGTCTCAGAGGTTTGGACCACTAGCAGAGGTGATTTTTCCCACCAGGCAAACCAATCAGTTGATTGGGGCCCCCACCAGGTGGCGACAGAGAGTCGAACATTTTATTTTTTAGTACTAGGTAGGCAGAGCATAAGCAGTGGTCAAGGGGGCGTTGGGAGGCTCATAGTGAGGTTCAGGGGGCGTTTGTTTT